>JAQQSJ010001507.1:0-13900 GCA_028644305.1 Xerus rutilus | reverse complement strand
TTTTTTTTTTTTATCAAATATTTTCCTCTGACGTAAATCTTTTGTTCTTATGATCGCTCAGAATATTTTTTAGCTCTTTTCTTCCACTCATTATTATCCATTCAATATTTGTTCATATCTTACTCTTCACCCTCTTTGAAATGGGAGATATTCCTATCTCTTGTTTTTTAACAATAGACAAGAGCACATCAGTCCTATTGGCTTCATGAGATTAGTTAGGAGAGTTAGCTACTAGATAGATGTCTATGTTCATCAAGTTTTTCGCTACACTTGAAATAACTGTCATTGAAAGATGTGACTCATCTGGTCAGAATTTTCACTAAGATTCCATGATTAGTTGTCATTATAATGTTAGGCAGGCAGGAATCTCTCTAGGAGCTGCTTTGCTTATTTTCTAGGAGGGATGAAGTGGACTGTGCATTTAGGGCTGGGCTTGTCCTGATAATACAGAGCAGTTGACCATATTTCACTTTAAATGAAGGAACAGAGTATAAAGATTATTCCCACTTCAGTTGCTGATTCTATAGATAAATGCCACCTACTTGGGGGTTAGAAAAAAGTCTTTATATTGTTTTGTTTCCATCTTCTAGAAAAGTCACCCAGGTGTCAAGTTTGGCATGTTTTTCAGTGTGGCTTATGGTCAGCCCAGAACCCTTCAATTATTTTAGATTTCAAAGTGTGAAAGCAGTATGAGTAATTGCTACCCCGTGAGTGGGTATTAAGACCAGGTAGTACATTAAGTACATTAAATTTTAAAATATATGCCCCCTTTCTTTCCATAGCTACATTTATTTTTCTTATGCAGACAGAGAGTCTCAAATGAGAAATTTTTACTTTCATAATACCATTGTCTCATAAGGTTATTTGAGCTCTCCATAGTGGATACAAGTCAAAATTATTATTCAAAATCCTATTTTTGACACATCTGCTCTATGTATACTTGGAATTAAAATAAAGTCAATGATCATTAATTTAGAGTTATGAGAATATAAAAGACATTACATCATTTATATATTGACATATTGATTTGCTTTTGTCTTTTAAAAGATCAATGAAATACTTTTAGTTAAAATGTTGAAAATATTTTCTTTTTTGATTTTACTGAAGAGTGTCTTCACCTTTACAAATATTTTTCTGATTAGAGTTTTTTCTAAACACAAAAGTAAGCAAATTATTTAAAAGATATTAATAAGCTAAATATATCTTTACAAGACATTAATAAAATACATATTCGTTTTCCAAGTAACAATCCAGGAAAATATGAAGACATTTGAAGAAAGAAAAAGTTGTTGAGACATGTGTATTCCTAAGTACCATGGGCTAAGGGTTTATGTTCCCCCCACATTTATATATTGAAGCCCTAAATTCCCAGTGTGATGGTTTTTGGAAGAAAATTAGGCTTAGATGAGGTTGTAAGAGTGGAGCTTCCATGGTGAGATTAGTGCTCTTATGAAAAGAAGAGGAGATCAGAGGGCTCACACCTTCTCTCTTGCCATATGAGCATGTGAGCACACAACAAGGAACCAGCTGTCTGCAAACCAGGAAGAGAGCCTTCACTAGCCACTAAATAAATCTTCTAACTGTAGATCCTGGACCTCCTATTCTACAGAAATATGAGAAATAAATATTTTCTGTTTAAGTAAGCCAATCTGTAGTGTTTTGTTTTAGCAATCCAAACTAAGGCAATAAACAAAATCCAAGGAATTCAAACATATGTCCTTTCTCTTACTCAAGGAATTATGCAATTCCTTCAAATGTATTCCACAAATGTGCACCAAACTCTGCCTTTCATGTCTTCTCTTATTGTGTTTAAATATGCCAGCCTTCTTTGCCCTACTAGATTTTTTTAAAATTTATCAGACTCTCATAGTTTCCTCTAGTGCATTTGACATGAATGAATTACTCAGACTACTGTTGCAAATGAATCAGAAGCAACTTCCTGTTTCTCTGTTCTTTTCTGAATAATTGTGTACAGAAGTACCAGGAAGAGGGGAGTGACACAAAGTACCCCATACATACT
The DNA here is from genome assembly GCA_028644305.1 of Xerus rutilus. Taxonomy (NCBI): domain Eukaryota; kingdom Metazoa; phylum Chordata; class Mammalia; order Rodentia; family Sciuridae; genus Xerus; species Xerus rutilus. Next base: position 11,880 of record JAQQSJ010001507.1, on the reverse strand, counting down.
GATGCATTTCATTTCAAAGGGAATAATAAAACAATTTTCCCTTTCTTTGAATTAAAATTTATTACCTGTGTACCATCATCATTCATCATATTATAAGTACATATTGGACACATGAAAAAATAGTAGTTGTGAGGGCAAACCTCTTCATCTGAACAGTAATACTTGAGTGAAATCTTCATGGCTTGATAGGAAAAGAGAATACAAATGAGTGAGGAAACGAGAAGAGAGTTGAATTCTTTCTAGTGTTGTTTTCCAGCTGAGTATGAAGCTAAAGAACTTCAGAATGGGAAATTGTATCTGTCTTTTGTTTAGTAATGTGTTAGCTGGCTTTTAGTTTCATCAGACTCAGATAAGACTAATGGTGTGCTGATGCAAGTTTAACAACTCTCATTTGTAGCATTACCAATTTTTTGTGGTACTACCACAATGGTCTATTTCAAGCTAACAAATTTGATGCCTCTAAATGTGAAGTTTGGAAGAGATGCACAAAAATCATGAGCCAGTAAGAGCTCCAGGACACCACAGAGTAGAACACAAACTTTTAGGGAAAAAGGATTTTGTGTAATCTATTATAGGTAACTATACAAATGATAGTATATGTGTGATAAAACTGCTACTTTGCCTTTAGTGAAAATTGGATGTTTAAAACCTTAAACTTTCTATAGCAAACAAATTGAGTCCCTGACAATTCGTAGTGATAGAAGCAAAGACTCTTATATAGATTAAATTAAATACATAGATATTCCTAAACTTATTGTTGTCTTTAAGTTTCTGTAGTACATAAAATCTTTAATGAAAATATCAACTAACAAAATAAAGTATTTTTGCTTTTTCTTATTTTTCTTGTTTCTGTCTTTTTGCATAGCAATGTCTAGAAGTCACAGATATCTGTGATCTTAAAAATAAATATTTATGGAATTAATAGTCAATTCTGCAAAAAGTTTGAAATAATATTATTAAATAATTCATTTCCATTGGTAGAAATTGGTATTTGTAGTTCTGTTTTTGTGCAGAGACCCAAATCTTCCCCTCCTCTCTGTTTCTCTCTCTCTCTCTCTCTCAATGGATGGATGGATAGATAGATAGATAGATAGATAGACAGACAGACAGATAGATATAGATACATGTTTTTTTTTTAAGCTAGTCTTCAATGCCTGGGCTTGAGTTATCCTCCTGTCTCAGTCTTCCAAGTAACTGGGACTACATACAACCACATACAACCACACCTGGCTCAATCAATATTTTTGGAGAGCCTACTATGAACTAGTTATTACTCAAGATACTGGGAGACAGATGTGAAGAAAACAGGTAAAAATCTCTATTCTCATGTGCCTTTATGTTTGAGAGCAGACAACAAAAAATTAAAAAATAGATAAGCAAAATGCATGATATGATAAATGGCGATCGTTACTAAGGAGATAAAGTAAAGTAGGGAGAGAAAGATGGTGAAGTTGGGATAACATTTTAGTTAAGTAGATAGAGCAACTGCAGTTACTGTGAAGAGGAATCTCCTTGGGTCTTGACCTTTGCCTTGTCTTACTCTATGAAGAACTCTACTGACCAACCCATGTACCCAAAGCTAGTTCTGAAAAACAGAAAATTTCTAAAGCCTCTGAATAGGCATTTATTTAGTGTGAGAGTACAGAAGAAAGAAAACACATCTAATGATGCATTTAAGAGATAGAGTCTGCAAGGGGACATTCTATAATGAGATGGAAAAAAAGTTTTCTTTTGTCTTCACTGAGAAAGGCCCCGGGAGGAGAAGGTCGGCAGCCACAAAGGGGAGAAGACAGCATGTATTTTCCCTTGGGCTCTTATATTTTTTTTCTAATTAAAAAAATAAAAGACTAAACATATTGAACATATTATGAAAAGAATTCAAATTGTTTTAAAAAGTTGGAACATATTACTGTTGTGAGGTATATTCGCCAGATTCTGATAAATACACATTCCAAAGGTTTCAGTTCAATTACTGTGAGCAACTGAGAGAGTCAAGGAAGGATATGAGTACACACAAAATAGAAGTGGGTGGAAAACCCTGAGCAGTGGTTTGGGGACATGTAAGGTTTATACCCTATCCAACCCAGCTGCTTTGACTTAAGAGTCATCAAATTAAAACTTACTGAGTTCATAAAGTTTTACTTAATTTCAACGATATAGTATGCATGAACAGGCAAATGAAACATATTTCAATGACCATGAGTTCTGTCTTTTAGTTTAGAGTGCAAGAACTTTGGTATTATACCTGCAGTATGGAACATGCTGAAATGAGGGTTGAGATGGGGATTTGGAAAGACTCAGGATAGGGCAAAGGAATGGATTTTATGTTGGTGATTTGGGGCCTGAGATTTCAAGTTGACTTCAGGATGAGCTATTGAAATAAGTGGAAGATTGTCACTTGAAGACACAGAAGGACTTAAAGCTTGCTTCATATACTATTTATGGAGAGGGAGAAACCAGTTTGATACTTGAGAGTTAAAATTTTACAAAAAGTCACAAAGGGCATGTTGCTCCTTAAAAAAGAGTTATTTTGGCAAAGTGCCTGCTTTCACATTAAACACTTGCTTATGTTGTTTTCATTATACAATTCACTTTCTGCTTTTTTCATTTCACAAGTTTAATTTAAAACTGCTTCTACAGAATTATTTATATTTTATCTTATTCTCATTATAGAAGTTCCTAAAATAAAACATACAAATGTTTCGTCATTTTTTTTCATGCTGTGGATCCCTGGGTACTGGGGATGTGGTAACAGAGAGATGCAAAATTCATAAGAGGAAAAAGCTGCAGATACATGGAATATTGAAAAGATATGCTGGCAATATGCTGATGACACCTGTGAACTATTAATTTTATATTTTAATGGTAAAGTATATCATCTACAATTAAATTTATATCCCTCTCTACCAGTTAGAATATCACCCAGCATATCTTACTTTAAAGAGGAAAAACAAGATAACTAGTATTCCACATTTTGTCAAACCAAAAACTTGCTGTAATTTCTCCTTGTGATATTAATCTCAGATATTTATTCCTAATAAAATAAATAAAGTGAAGAAATCAATAGCTCTCTAATTGGTGGAAAGTCTTGGGGTGGTTGTATAAAGTTCATTACTGTTCAGACATTTAATAAGCAAATGTTCTCTCAGCAACTCCAAATGGCTTCAGTTCCTATTGAACACAACTCTCTTTTCAAACCATTGATGTGAAATGATTCTATTGACACCAGCTATTGAAGAAAACCTTTAGTTGAAGGGAACTATGTCCAACATTTATCTCTATTGGTGGAATTTTTTCATTTTATTTATTCTTCTTTTATTTTTTATGTGAGAAGGAAAAAACAAAGATCAAACACATCTATAGAACAAAGCACCAGGGTTTGCACCAATGTGCAGGGATGGGAAGATTTTTCTCTAATTTGCTCTGAAAAGCTCTGATGAATTTTCCCATAGCCCATCCACAGGCTTAACAGCGGATGCCTCTGCCACTATTGCACAATGTCTAAGAAATATGCTTCTCACTTAAATTGCAATTTGCATACTTTTGTGGACATATGCTTCTTTTTCTTTCTTCATTGTTTTTAATTTTTAAAAACAGAAGGTAAATTTAGAAATGAGCATGAGTAGAATAACAGAGTTGAAGGTAGAAAGTAGTTTTTCATTCCTCTAAACAAGTATTTGAACAAAGTGTCTGCACCCAAATTGCTTGGGTTGTTTTTAATCCCAAACTATGTCATGATACCAGTTGAGGAGACACCCATAAAAGCCCTCTGGGCATTGCAGGGTTTCTCTTTCCTTTGACGTTTGAAGTCAATACTGACTACATATCTACTGTCTACTGGTCCTTTAATCAGTGTCCAGTCTGTCCTATAAGAATAGCCCCAGGATGGAGCCCCAGACCAGGCCATGGGCAGCACCCCTTTGTCCCTCTCACATGGATGGGAGATGATTCCACAGGATTAGCCAACAATTATATGCTCTGAACTGATCAATTCAGTCAATTTACTGTGCAAAGTAAATTGATCCTTCAGAACAAAGGGTTCTGTCAGCAGGGAGCTACCTGAGAAAGCAGCATGCCTGTGTAAACAGTTCTGTCCTTGTCCCAGTGTGGAGTGGCCCTGCGCCATATGGTGCCACTATGAACTTATTAGCTGACGGATTAACTGATCTCTGCATTTGGGATCCCCAGTTTCCAGCTGTGAGAATGATTGATGGGCTAACTACTGCTCCAGTCTTGGAAGTTATTTCCTCCATTTAACAGAGTCAAGAAGACAGAAAATTGCCCCCTTTGTAAATGCTAATCTCACCACTCCTTCGAACACCCAACATAGCAATTTATTCAAGGCAAAGTCTTAAAATTGGTATAGTGCACATCAAATGCATACTAATTAGCAATTTCTTTTGAAGGCTCCATCACTTATTAAGGGTCTCCTTTTCCATATGTTCATCATGCCCCACTTCACCCTTTAATTACAAAACAGCACTTTCAACTAATTGTGAGAAGGTATATTGTGCCCGGAATCTGTATTAAACACTATACCTTCTGATGCCTAATTTAGGGTCACATCGAAGGCAGACAGATAAGCAGGCAAAAAACTCATGACTGTCATCTGCAATTTTAGGCATATTTGGGCATTGTTCCGAAGGAGCGTTTTATCTAAGATGGCAGCTATGACACTCTTCAGTGGGCATCACAACAAGCACTAGGCAGAAAGAATAGGATTAATCCTCGGTTAATAAATGGGATCTTTTCTAGTTTGAGAGGAACCCACATGAATTCAACAGATACATGATAATATTATTTGCAACTTTTCAATCGCTTTATCCATTCCACACCATACAATCTTATAAGATTAATAATCTGTTATTTATATATACTATAGTTGCACCATAGAAGGGGAATTTTGCAAAATGCACTTGAATAATAATGAAAACAAATGCCTCTGTCTTGTGAAATGTTGATGCTTCCCTTTATTAAAACCAGAGCCTTTAAGCTTGATAAGTAACTCTAACCTTGATCCCAATTATTCATCTATCATTTACTGTTTGTTATAATTGACTTTGCTGTAATATTGGATAAGCACAAGCTGACCAGTTATTTTCACAAACTTTTCTAGACAATTTAATGATGATTGTTTTCTTGTTGACATTGGTACCCAGACATAGAATTGGTGGGAGTTGAGGGTTCAAGTATACTTAGCATACAAAATGAGGACTAATCCAAAGAAACTTTTTGGTTCAGGGTGGGGAAAGGGTAAGTAAGGGATCCACTCTTAAGGACTCCAAATCGCCAACACAATCCTGAGCAAAAAGAATAAAAATGGAAGCATCACAATATCTAATCTCAAGATATACTACAGAGACCTGGTAACTAAAACAACATGGCATTGGCCTAAAAACAGACACATAGATCAGTGAAACTGCATAGAGATCCCAGGAACAAACCCAGGCATCTACAGTCCGCTGATTGTTGACAAAGGCACCAAGAACATACATTAGAAAAAGGATAGCCTCTTCAATGAATGGGGCTGGGAAAATGAAATACCCACATGGAGCAAATTGGAACTTGACCTCTTTCTCACCATGTACAAAGAATCAGCTCACAATGAATGAAGACCTAAATGTAGGACCTGAAACTTTGAAACTACTAGAAGAAAACAGGAAAACACATCAAGACATTGGTACAGGTAAGAAATGTTTGGATGAGACATTAAAAGTAGAGGAAATGAAAGCAAAAATCGACAAGTGGAATTGCATCAAATGAAAAAGCTTCTGTATATCTGAAGAAAAATTAGCAGAATGAAGAGACAACTGACAGAATGGGAGAAAGTATTTGCCAACTATTCATCGAACAGAGGGTTAATATCAAGGATATATAAGAAACTCAAAAAATGTAACAAAACTCTCAAGCAATTCAATTAAAAATGGGCAAAATATCTGAATAAGCACTTCTCAAAAGAAGAAATACAAATGAGCAGCAAATACATGAAAAAATGCTCAATATCATTAGTCATCAGAGAAATTTGAATTAAAACTAAAATGAGATGTCATGTTACCCAAGTTAGGATAGCTATTACCAATAAAACAAAAATAGCAAATGCTGGCAAGGATGTGCCTACTGTTGGTGGAAATGAAAATTAGTACAACCATTATTCAGAAAAGTATGGAGTTTCCTCAAAAAACTAAAAATAGAGGGGCTGAGGTTATGGCACAGTGGTAGCGTGCTCGTCCAGCACACGAGAGGCACTGGGTTCGATCCTCAGCACCACATAAAAATAAAATAAAGATATTCTGTTCACCTACAACTAAAAAATAAATATTTAAAAAAAACACACAAAAAAACTAAAAATAGAAACTACCATATGATTCAGCTATCCTACTTCTAACCATATATCTAAACAAAATGAAATCAGCATACTCAAGAGATATCTGTATATCCATAGTTATTTTGGCACTATTCACAATCTCTAAGATATGGATTCATCTTAGTTGTCTATCAACAGATAAAGGGATAATATATATACATAAAATTTATATAAATTATATTAATTCATTAATTATATATATAATTTATGTATACATATCATATTAAGTAAAATAAACCAGACACAGAAGGACAAGTACTGAATGCTCTTTCTTATAGTGGAAGCTAAAAATATTGACTTGAACGTAGAATAGTAATGAACAGAAGTTGCAAGGTATATGTGGGGCAGAGATTGAATAAAGAGAGGTTAGATTTGATCAGTGTGTGCTGTATGCATGTGTGGAAATATCACACCAAATACCATTAATAAATGAAATAAAATAATTTTTAAGGGGAAAAACTCATAACAACAAGAAACTATCATTAAAATGGAAGAAAAATGAAAAGCACTGTATGTTCTTTTCTCAAGCAAAACAGCATATACTAAATATTAGTGCAGAGTGGGAGTTAAACACTGATTTTAAAATGGCTTTCTGAAATCTGGCTGTTCTTTCTTTTAATACAGTTGAAATTTCACATTTCATATGCAGAGAACAATTTGTGTGAATACAAAAGTTAGAAGATGGTCACTATATTTATATATTTATGAAAAGTTGGTGTCAAAGGGTACTTGAGGAAGTCATCTGTATGAACCTGGCAGACAATTATCAGGTAAAAATGAAAACAGCATTTTCTTTTGTTCTTTGTTGTTTTGAAGTTCTTAGCAAATTTATGGCAATTTGGGGTTGTACAGATAGCCAAATAGGCTCCCTTAATATTTTAAAATTAGTCACTTTTTCTTAGCTTTGAAGATCTGACCTTAATAAATGTCTTTATTATAAAAGTTTTTATAATATTTAAAAATTGGGTTAGCTATGCTTTTGGGGGGATATTAAGAAGGCAAGTCCCAATTTTTACTTTGAAACTATAATTTGTAAAAACAAATAGTGGCTTAAATGTATCTTATTTCTGATTATTCATACTAACTGTAATGCTGTCTCAAAATAGTGTATAGCAGATAAATGACTTACATTTGGCTGGAGAATAGAATATTACTGTTCCATCAGATTTATCTTTTTCTTCTGCCTTCCCCTTCCCTATTCCAGCAATTCTTTTAGACAAATGTCAGGAAATGTAATTTCCACCTCTGTACTGAACCACTCAAGGTTGATTACATGTTTAATAATGATAAAATAAAAAGTACCATCATATTTCAAAAAATTGCTTCTTATTTGCTTTTTATTTTTTTCTCATGGAAGAAATCATAGATTACATTCTGGTAAAGAACCTCCAGCCTCAAGTTTAAGGGAAGAGAGGTATTTTAACCCTTGGAAAAACCTCTCCTTTCACCCTGACCAGCTTTTGAATTTCAAGTGACATGACTGTAAGGACTCTCTTTTATACATCTGTATTTATCTTGTCTTTGAGAAATACTTAAGTATTCAAAGAATGTGGGTGAATGAAGGAGATAGTTGTGGTCTACAAAAAGCACAGCTCTTGGTCTATCAAATAAGACCAAGGTGCCAGAGAACATTTGCAATATACTCCAGCCTTGTACAGTATTCTGAGCTTAAATTCTGACTTTTAAAATTATCTCTACTCACCTGTCATCTTTTTCAAGCATGTACTCCATTAGGATTGAGTTACAGGGGATCATTGATTCTAGACAGATTACTTTACAAAATGTTTTATTTGATCCTCTATCACTACTGAGGATCACTACTGAAGTGTGTATACACCTGTGTATAGATGGCAGTCCTGGGGGTGGCTACATATATAATTAGGTGTGAAATCTCTCCCTTCAAATATTGGCTAACTTTTATTTTGGGAATCTTGTTGATGAATATGCATCAATTCATTCACTAGTACAGAATGGAACTGTTTATCATGGAAATTAATATTTATCATGGAAACTCAGACACAATAGTCCAAAACTTTGAAATTAGTTTTCTTTTTTTTTTTTTAAGAGTTCTCAAAAAGCTGTGCTTCATGCTTCTTGATGGTCACATTTGGAACAGGAATGTACTCCTGAGTTTTGCGTACATTTGGCAAATATTTAGACTTTAAAATTTTACGGCTCAAGGGTGCTATTGGGTGATGTTTTCCCTCATGACATTAACAATATTCCCATGGTTAGCATGGCATATTTTCAGTGATATATATGTTCACAATATAAAATGCCGAGGATCTAAGCCAACACCAGGTTAGCATGGTATATTTTCAGTGATATATATGTTGACAATATAAAATGCAGAGGATCTAAGCCAACACCAGAGGATTTTACAAGTATGAAAACACATTAATCACACTCGGGGAAAGGGAGGCAAGCAATGGCCCTAGAGCAGTCAAGAATTTACCCGCTGTCGCTCTATGGACAATACACAGGCACATCACCAACAGAGGACCAACAGTACTTCCTTCTCAGCTACTAAAACAAAAATGCTTTTAAAGCAAAATCAGCAATACTATGGTATTGGCATTGTTTTCATAATAGAAAATAAGTGTTCTTAAGAATAACCTTAAGAATGCCTTGTCAATAAGTACATTTCCAATTAAAAATACATAAGCAATCAAACATATGTAAGATTCTAACATTGTATGTTTAGCTGAAAATTTTATACTTTACTCCTAAAATTTCAAAAACTGAATTCAAAGTTGTCCAAAGAAATAACTCATAATATTAGATATATACTGGTAACTGCTCTTATTTTTTGGAAGTAGGTTATAACCAGCATTTCTAGCTAGTTATTTTACAGGTATTTTTGTCTTTTCTGAGAGAACAGTGCTTTTCCTCTCCTCTTTCAAATATTTGTTATGACAGTAATCCTCATTCAAATGAATAAGAGATATTTTTCATTCATTTGGATGAAAACCAGTATTGAAACATTTCTAGACTAACTCTTTTGCACATTTATTTCAGGCTTGAGATTGAAGAAAGAAGCATGAAAATTGTACCTTTATTTTTTTATTCAGAACTGTCTTGAAAGACTTCAAATACTTTTTTCTTTTACATAATGGCAGCTGGACTCATAGCCCATGTGCCAAGTTAAAATTTGAATCAGTTTGAAAAGGCTGAGATTTTAAACCTCAAAAATTACTATTTATCATGAAAACTCAGACACAATAGTCCATGATGGAAATTCAGTCACCATAGTTAGGCGAATGGTGATACTGCAATAAGGAATTGTAATTAAGTTGTTTATACCAGGAAGGGAGTTAACTAATCATTCATCAGAACCTTTAGTATCATCATTTTTTTCAATTAATTATTTCCTTAATCATCCTTAGGTGTTTTATTTTCAGTTATAACTTTGTGTGGATCAAACCTACTTTTGATTTCTCTTAATTACTAATGCCGTGGAGATGTTGTGTCTTTTCCAAGCTCCCTTACAACCAAATTTCAAATCAATTTGGGCATCTCAAAAGCACTTCTAAAATACCAGATGCTCTGTCAGCTGCATAGAACAATACGCTAATAATTATATTTCTCTTTCTTACAGCAGATCAAAGCCAGAGATGAGGTGACATACACCTAAGATATTCAGACTCTAGCTTGAAGGTCAATTGGATCTGCTGACATATGTTGCTGATTTCGTAACATGAAAGCTAACTAAAAATAACAGATCAGTGAAATGCATGCTTTCTATATTCATAATTTCAGATCTATCCAAATGTTTACAGACTGGTTTGAAGACATTTGTGGTTTCTTGCTATCAGTCTTATTAAAGCTTGGCAAACCTTTTATAATAAGTCTATCAGCAACCCACCAGAAATTTGATTTTAGTTTTAGAGTGCCTGAATTTTTATGTTTATTGAATAATTTTTAATTGGAAGCACCAGGACCTTTCCTGATCGGTTGCCCATATTGGCGCATGAAAGTGTGACATGCATGCTCAGCTTGAAAAGGCAACAATAGCTGAGGAAAAGCAGTGTTTTGTGTAAGCTCAGAAGAGGGCAGGCTGGCAGATATACAGTGAAGAGTCCCTTAAAAACTGTTTTAGTGGGAGTACATTAAGCCTTAGAGAAAAAAGTAAACTAATCACTACTTTGTACTTGTTACGTGTCCTTAGTTTAACTTAAAACATTGCTACAATGAGACAAGTGCCATTCAAAAACCAGAGTACCTTAACTAAACCAGAATTGTGAGTTACATCTACATCTGTCAACCACAGAGCACATTTGAAACTGCACTTTAAAAAAAAAATAAAGAAAATCATAGCTGTTCCCCTTCTAGTAAATCCTATATACCAGTGCCAGATTAATTTTATCATCTTATTCAAATGTCAGAACCTTGAAGGATTTCCCTCTATTCTTATAATAAAATACCAACTCCTATATTTGTGTTTCAAAGCTCTCTGTAATATAACCAACCCTATACATTCAATCCTACATGGAAGTCCGGGAGTTCAAGCCAGAACATATGGGTTCAAATTCCAGTAGAAGTTACTTAGCCTCTGGGTTCCTCTGTTTTCTAGTTGGTGTGTTTTCTTATTTCTAAGCTGTTCATAGTTTATTAAAATTGTGCCAAATTTATATGAAATTTATTCAAAATTTATTTGTTTTCCAACAATTATCTTTGGCTGACTTGTCAACTTTTCAGACCATATTTAGCTAAGAAGAACTGAATTATAGCCAGTGTCATTTTGATGCCGGTAAGGCTATATAACAAAAAATAATCTTAAGTGCCTATCTCAGTCTATTTTGTACCAAGTACAGATCATATGTTGCCAATTGACTTCCAGTACAATTATATGAGTCTTGAAATCAAGCTGAAACTCCTCAAAGGAATATACAATGGTCTTTTCAGTTGAATTTTTCTCAGATTTTCTCAATATGAGGAATCTCTCTTCCTTTCATTTCCCTGACTCCATCTTATCTGCTTCTCCTCTGGTGTCTTCCTTCACTCCTTTTCTAACACTTAGCTCTTAGCTGTCTATTCCATTTTCTGCGTAGTGCTTCAGATTCCATCTCAGTCACTCTAGTAGTTTATGATCCCTCATGGATGTCTCTGAAATCTTTACCTCAGCCTTCAAAATTCTTACCAGTTCTCCTCCAAAAGCCTGTAAGGCATTTTTTCTTGCATGACTTCCTGATGCCTCAAGTCTGCCATATTTTAAAATGAATTTGTTGGGCCCCCAAAATTGTTTTTGTCTCTTAATTTTCTTGCCATTATTTTCCCCATCATTGGGACATAAACTTCAGAGTCTTTTTTGGCTCTTCTTTGCTGATTCCTTATCTATTAAGTCATATAGTATTGCTAATTTAATTTTCTTGATATCTGTCAAGTCTATCCCTTTCTTCCAGCATGACCCCTTTCACCTTTTCAACTGGACTGGTACTATATAGTTCAGTGCCCAGAACTACAAATGACAGTTATTCAATTAATGAATTAGTAACTTCCTTGTCTCAATTTATTCA
>JAQQSJ010001506.1:0-13902 GCA_028644305.1 Xerus rutilus | reverse complement strand
TTGGTCCCAAGCCAGGCAAGCTGTCATCTTGCAGCTGATAGACCTTAATCTGGGAAGCCATCCCATTTTGAGGAGAGGGCCTGGGCTATTCTCAGAGGCAGGGTTCTAGTGTGAATGGGGAAAGGCCCAGGGAAATGCAGTCATGTTGGGGGTGTTTCTCCTGCAGCTCTAGCAGCACTTCAAGTGCTAGAACTGCCTCTAGCAGCAGTGGCCCAGTTTCCCTGGGCATTCAGGACACAAACAGGGCATCCTGGAGGAGGAGAGATAGAGGCCCCTGTGTAAGGGGCAGAGGTGACTGCCTAAAGAATGGTGAGCACTTCAGGCCCTTATAACTTGTATTGTGATTTGTGATGGTAACTATGTTAATGGTCATGTGACAGTACGAACCCTGTGCATATAAGATGGCAAACTTCATATTTGTGTTCTTATTGCTCCACAGATCACGTCTCACCATCCTGTCCTTCCCTAAGACACAGTATTAAAGTTAGACCAGTTAATAACTCAGTAATGGCTGGTGTTGTTTAAATAAAAGGCAGAGTCTCATGTTGCGCACTCTACATAAAAAGCTGTGCCTCTTGCGCTACTTTGTCACACTGAGAATGCAAAGGAAATGTTCATGAAGGAAATTAAAGTGCTGCTCCAGGACATACGTGAGCAATAAGAAAGCAAAACGGCCCTATTGCTGATATGCAATAATTTCCATAGTCTGGAGAAAAGACGAAGGAAGCCACATTTCGATAAGCCAAATCCAAATCCAGATGAGGCCATAACTTTATTCTAAGCCCAAGAGAAGCGAGAAAGCTCCAGAAGTGTGAAGGTGCCAGAGTTTGGTTCATGATGTTCCAGGCAAGAGGTCATCTCCTCAGAATAAAAGTGCAAGGCCAAGAAGCAAGTGCTGAGCAGAAGCCACAACCAGTTACCAAGGAGACCGGGCTGAGCTATTTGATGAAGACTTGTGTGGGTTTAGTCACTAGTTGTCTCCAAAAGCTCATGGGTGAGAAAATTCAACGTTTAGAGGTGAAATGACTTGGTTATGAGGGCCTTAACCCAATCAGTGAACTAATCCCCTGACAGGGATCAACAGGCTGCACACGTGGAAGGGGATGCCAGCCTCCCCACGCCTGGAGGAGTAGGAGGCACATGAGCAAATGCCCAGGGGCTGTGAAGAAGTCACGTTGCTGGGGCAGAAGTGTACAGTGGCCAGCCTCAGCGTGGCAGAGCAGGCTTCCACATTGGAGGTGCCAAGCAACCAGGGGTGGTGTCAGGATCCTGCAGCAGGGACATCCATCTGTGGGGAAGGCGTCACTCAGCGAGCCTAGGCATCCCGAGGCAGTTTGGGGAGTACAGTTCTATGGGTGGCACCATGGAGATTTGGCCTCAGGCTTCAAGTACAGCCACAGGCAGCAGTGATGCACAGGCCAGCCTTGACGTTGGGCATCTGTGGAGGCATCAGTGTCTGGAGTTCGATTATGGCAGCAGTAGCAAAAGCATCTGAGGAGTCTGGAGGCAGCAGTGGCAGGCTAGGCATCCAGACAGGAGCATTGTCATCCTTTGGCGGTGGCAGGATTCTGGTTCTAGTGCAGCAGCGGTGGTGGTGGCATTAATGGTGGCCATGTCGGGATGCCAGTGGTCATGGCTTGGAGCTCTGGTGATGGGCGACAGCGTGGGACAGCAGGCCTCAGTGTCAGAGTGTGACTGGAGGCTGGGGTGGCCTCTTTGATGGCTGCTCCAGGCCACTGTCTTGCTCCTGGTGGAGCCTGCCTGCTCAGGGAGCATGAAGCGGAATGTGGCGGTACCCAGACAGCTGCTGAGGACCTTATGCTGCCCACTCTGGCTGTGCCTGGCACTGGCCTTGAGCCCACCGGGCAGCCGCTCGCCCCACACCCAAGTTCACCCTGCCCCTCTCTGGGTTGCAGCCTCTGCGGGGGAGCAGGCCGCTGCCAGCTGGGGCAGCCTTGGGAGAGGATGCCATACTCTCAGCCGCATCTCCCTTGGGCTGTGGTGACAGAGTGGAGGTGGGTGGTGGGAGGGCCTTACAGATCCTCACCCTCAAAGAGCATCCCTGTGGCGAGACAAGGCCAGAGGGCATAGGCAGCAGAGGGAGCCCAAGGCTGGAGCCCTGAGGGTCTCGGTCATCTGCCACCTCAGCTGCAGAAATGCACTTTGAGGGTGAAGATGTCCTAGGTGCTCTGCTCTCTGTCCCCACAGCCCACGTGGGATGTGGCCGGGGAGGGTGGGGTCCTCTCCCAAGGCCGCCCCACCTGCCAGATGGCCTAGCAGAGGCCATAGTGGGGGATGGGGCAAGCAGCCACTGAGTGGGCTCACTGCCAGTGGGAGGCGGCAGGTGTGGGCAGCATCAGGTCCCCAGCAGGTGTCTGGGCACAGCCTCCTCTCCACTGCACCTTCCTGAGCAGGTCGCTCCGCCAGGAGTAAGACAGTGGCCTGCAACAGCCACCGCAGAGGCCACCTCAGCTATGGTTGCCATCTCAGTATGAAGCCCACTGCCTCACAGCCTCACCACCACCGCCAGCCTGGAGCTCTTGCTGCAGCCACTGAACTCCCCACATGGTCACCTGATGTCGCCTTCACCACCCTGCAGCTGGACTCCTGTCCTCGCTGCAGGATGAGGATGCTCACCACTGGATGCCACCATTGTCCCTGGCCCTGCTTTTGAACTCTTGTGGTGCTGCTGCCACCTAGCAGCAACCAGACTCCCAAACCCCAGCTGGACTCTGATGCTGCCCACCAAGGCTCCAAGGTCAATGCACCTCAACCCACGTCTGATGCCTGTCCCTATACCCCACACTGGAACCCTCCAATGCGGCTGCGTGATGCTGCCACCATCAGACTCTGGACCTCCTAGCTGCTGCCCCCAGACTCCAATGTGGAACCCAGGTAGTGAAAGTGAGGACCGGACAGCCGCTTCACTACCACTGCAGCCAGACTCCTGTCACAAATGCAGGACAAAATTCACATGGCTGGACACCTCTGTTGTCACCACTGATGCTTCTGAACTTTTCCCGTGCCACTGCCACCCTGAGTTTGCAGCAACAGAACTCCCAAACACTGCTTCCTGCTGACACCTCCACAGAAGCCCCCGTGGCCAATGCTCAACTCCAGGCCTCCGCCACCTGATGCCCTATGCCTGAAGCAGGTGCAGGTTGCTGTGCCGCCACCAGAAGCCACCCTTCCAGGTGCTAACACCTGATTGGCAAAGAGTGGTGAAGGCAGACCCAGTTCTCAAAGCCACCATAACTACCAGTGAATGTGGAGACAGACTGTTTCATTTGCCGCACTCTCTGGGAGCTGACCTGCTCTCTTGAGAGTGCTCTTTGTTTGGGCCTGACTTCAGTTTTCTGATAGAAAAGTTCTCTTGAGTGGCTTTTGGTGTCTGACTTTAAGTTTTCTTTCTCAGACACAGGAGCTGAGGTCTGGAGCTTCAATTCCCCACTCTCCTGTGACATCTAACCTGGTGCCTTGACTCAGGACAGGCATTTGAACTTCACCTCTCCCAGCTTTGGTTGAGGTGACATCTATCTTAGCCTCTGATATCTTGCATGTTGCTTTGGGCTTCTCTGTGTATGCTTTCCTCTGCCCAAACCTCTTCCATAGGGCACACCCATGCTCTCTTCAATGTCATCTATGTTGTCACTGTTCACCTTCTCTTCCAGACAATAATTGTAATGACACCTTTTTTTTCCCTGCTGACATGCAGATGTACACTCTCTCTTGCTTTTTGTGGCATTTGTTTTTTCTGGTACTGGGGAATGAACTCAGGGGCACTCGACTACTGAGCCACACCCCCAGCCCTGTTTTGTGTTTTATGTAGAGACAGGGACTCACTGTTTTCTTAGCGCCTCGCCATTGCTGAGGCTGGCTTTGAACTCATGATTCTCCTGTCTCAGCCTCCCAAAGTGCTGGGATTACAGGTATGTGCCACCATGCCTGGCTTGTGGCATCTTTTTGAGCAAGGCCACCAGAGAGGCACTGAGACTCCACTGTTGTGGCTATTGCAGGGTCCCTCTGACTCTCTTCAGTAATGATCTCAATACCACCCTTTTTGAGAGGCTGTGTCCAGAATCTGGAGGGCAGTGAGTTCACCATTGTTACCTCACAGGGCACTAGTGAGTCTCAGGTATCTCACAGCTAAGAAACCTTCTCTCAGCTGGTATCTTTTCATCACCAAAATGGTAGTTTTAGTCCCTACTCTATAGTGACTGCGTGGACCCTGTGTCCCCTCACATTTATTATTCCAAGGGAAAGACAAGCAACACAATGATCCTTGCTCTTTTCTATGTCACTTACCTTGTGGTTATTCTTGGACTTGCTATGTTTCCAAAAAAGGGACAGAAAAACCTCTGCTTCCCTCCACTTTCCCATGTCATGCCCATCATACTCTTAAAATTCTCTACAGGAGGATTAAGGGTCATTTCCCCAAGTTATACCAATTAGCTGGCATAAGGTTATTAAACATATCTCTTCAATAAGAGTACAGGCTTGGGCAACAGAGAGTTCAGCAAATGAGGCACAAGTTGCTGCCCTTGGACAGGCATGCTACACCAGGTTCTAGGGAACCACACAGGGACATCTCTTGGTTCTGGTTTTAAAACAGAATGCATGGGTTTAAGATTAATGTATGCCTTCATATATTCATCTCCCTTGCCTCTCAGCACAGTTGAGGGACTCTTGGAGTATCTACAGACTATCTTTTTATTTCAAAATTAATTAATTCATTTATTGTGTGTGTGTGTGTTTTCTACCAGGGATTGAACCCAGGAATGCTTAACTACTGAGCCACATCCCAGCCCTTTTTATTTTCTGAATTTGAGGCAGGTCTTGCTAGTTGGTTAGGGCCTCACTGTGTAGCTGAGGCAGGCCTGGAACATGCAGTCCTCCTGCCTCACCCTCCTTTGTCCCTGAGAATACAGGAGTGTGCCACCACACACAGCTGGCTTTATTTTACAGACAGGAAATCAACCATGGATAGAAGCTTCTACCTCCTTGGGATACATCCTGTGATACTGGGACAATTTGCCCAGAGAACCTTAAGAAGAGTTTAATTTTTTGTTGTAACATTGCTTGGCCTCAATATGAATTAGGGAAACAAAATAAATGTGCCACTAATGAAAGTCTAAACTATAATACACTTTCCCTATGAGATGCATGTTGCATAAAGGAAGGAAAACACCCACAAGCCCCCTACCCACAGGCTTTCTTTTTACTAAGGGATCAAAAATATGTAGGAGCTACATGCAGCATTGATGATGCCCTCCTAGCAATCATGAGTCAAAGCATTACTGACCCAGGAGACCCCCCAATCTACACCTTCCTCCCTCTCAACAATGTACTGCACACTCTGATCTGTCAAAACCTAATTCTCCCCCTCTCCCCTCTACCCACCATCACCTGCTGCTCCCACTCCCCCATCCTGGTCTCCCTCATTATAAGCCTGTCCATACTGAGTCCATTGCCAGCTTCCACCCATGACTAGAAACCAATGGAGAATCCTGACCGGTAAGCATGCAGGTGCCTTCTTCTATGTAAGATCTAAAGCAAATCCAGCAGGATTTAGAAAGTTTTTCTGGTGACCCCGATGAATATACAGAGGGATTCCAACATTATGGCCCGACTATTGAGGTAATCTAGAGAGGTGGAACAGTAATTTTGAGTCAAACTCTAAGAGACACAGAGAAACACTGGGGGACAGAAGCTGCTGGGGTTTGGGAGATTCAATGACATATCACTGACACTTTCTACCCTGTGGGTCCTTCTGCTGTTGCAACTGAGCATCCTCTGTGAAATGATGATGAATCACCTGGAAGGTGGCACAGGGATCACATGATCATTGGTCTCAAGGTGGGACATAAAAACTGTAGGAAGAATCCTATTTCATTACAAAAAACTGGTAACAATTGATTAGGGGTTGAAGTAAAATCCCCGGGCTTTTGTAGAATGATTGAAGGAAGGCTTAGTGAAATACACACCCTGAGATCCTACATCTCTTGAAAGGCAACTATTTTGAAGGATAAATTCATTCTTCAATTTGCTCCAGATATTAGAAATTACAAACCTGGAAGCAGGGCCTGGGACTTCCATTAAAATAGCCACAGATTTTTTTATGATCAGACTAGGAGGAAACTGTAAGGGACCTATGAAAGGAGAAAAGAGGGACAGGAGACAAGTGCAGTTACTGACTGCAGCTCCTGATGCCCACCCCCCTTTCTCTTCCACAGGACCCTTGAGCCTCTGAGGATGTCTGTCATCATTAGAGAAAGAGAGGGCACTAGAAGAAAGATCATCCAAACAAGGGCAGGCTTCCAAACACTCCTTGCCCTGTATGTGGCAGGAGAGGTCACAGGAAAGTTCCCTGCCCCCAGGGCCGAGGCAGCCTCACATCAGACACTCTCAAAATGATGGCCCAGCAATGAGGCAGCCTCTTATCATGAGCTCAGTGGCCATCAGAATAGCTCCTTTGGAGAAAGCTCTACTCACATGCTCTGTCCATTTTCTAAAACTTGCCTGTCGTCATTGTTGGCCTGTGTTCTGTGTATATTCTACATACAGGTTTCTTCTAAGATGTGTGATTGCATGTGTTTTCTCCTCATCTATCAGCTGTTGTTCTTTATCTCTGTGCTGTTGATGTCCTATCCAAGAAGGGCTTGCCTAATCCAAAGTCAAAGTTACTCCTACATCTCCTAAGAAAATTCCACTTTTAGCTCTTCCATACACATAAGTCCATTTGGAGTTAGTTCTTGAATTAAATTTGAGTCACCTTTGTGTATTAAATGAAAGGCAAGTGGATATCCAGTCGCCCCAGCATATTACTGAGAAGAGTTTGTCCCCCTGTTGAATTATCATGACATCCCTGTCAAACAAAGTGACTGCATCTTCTCAACTCAACTGTATTACAGTGGTCTGTGTGTCTCTTTGTGCCAGTATCACCCTGTCTCAGTTACTGTCACTTTGTAAGGTTTGCATTTGGGACATGTGAGTTCTCTGACTTTGTTCTTTGAATTTTGCTTTGGCAAAGTAATTTGTTATTAAAACCCACTGTCTTATCAAATGAATGCTTCTGGTGTAGAAGAGAAATTAAGAATAAAAACTTCTTTTCAATAAAAAGTAGCCAATGGATTATACTGAACTGCTGATTTTTAAATTAATCTGACATCCATCCAACAAATAAAAAGAAGGAAAAGGAAAGAAATTCAGGGAAAAAAGCATGCTGCTCTGGGCAAGCAGACCAAGTGAGTGGGCATCAGGGACTGTGGGACAGCAGAGCCTAGAGACCCTCCCCAGGCTGTGCACCAGGTGGGCAGAGCAGGCAATGGTTCTTATGCCTTTATGCTATTTCTAGTCCTAAACTCCAACCTTCAGTGATTCAAGGACTGCAGGAGTGCCTCTTGTTTGGGGGGGGAGGGTAGTAATCAAATTGATGATCGCATACATTTTTTTAAGAAGTAGACTTACTGTGTAAAAACAATTAATCCAACTAATTCTTTGTCCACTTTCTCTTTGATATTTCTTCCATTGTTTTTTAATATCTTCATTGTTAAATCCTAAGCAGTTTCCATTGAGATAAGTTCACGGCTCAGGTCAGCCCATAGACTAAGGCTGTTTTCATATGGAAGAATGGAAGAAATATAACCAGGCAAGACTTCAAGCCTACAGGCGGAAGAAACTGCATGAGAGTGTGAAGGTCAATCTCGGCATATGAAGTGGAGTATTTCAGGGTCTGAGCTGTGGGTCTAAAATAGGTACAAGCCAACTGATTTTGATTCCTTAATTTTAGCAATAATTGATGTTTCCAAGGACATTCAAATAAAAATTACTTATGAGTAGTACATCTCTTTGTTAACTGTTATTACCGCATACAGGCTTAATGCATCATTTCTAAATTTTAAAATGTGTGTGCGTGTGTGTGTGTATACACCAATACATATACAATACGCCAACAAGTAATATAGATGCATACAATACATATCATTGCTATTAAAATTTTTCAGAGAGAAATTTATTACTCAATTTTTAGTTAATTTAGGATGTCTGCATTGTTCATACAACAACTGAAGAATTTTAAGTTGATATTTTTTATGTTAGGTTTTTTTTTCCTTTTTCTAAAAAAACCAAAGGTTTAATTTCTTTGCTAGCAAAGGAGAAGCACGGGAATCTCCTATCCCCAAAGCTGTGATTCTGCCTGTCAGGGGGAACAAATGGTTTTAAAAGAGAGGATTCTAGGCATGCCTGGTCCTTCTTAACTTGTTAATTTGGGAGATAATCATTTCTTAGATCTTCTGGTGCCATCTCCAAGTCTCAATTTCTTCACTCCTGTGGTGGGTGTGTGCTCAAGGACAGATAACTGGATGGAGAAGAATAGTAATCTTGTCCCTCTACCCCAAGGTAGGGAGGGGAGAGGGAGAAGAGAAAAAATGTCCATTTTAAAATAAGCCTCAGTGGCAGAGCATCATGCTGGGGTTTTTAAGGTTATTTTTTTTTTCACTTTTAATTTACCCTAAAATGAACTTTAGTTGTTCATGGTGGGTGGGTGGGTGGTGCTAATCAAAAGGCATCATTTTTAAGTCATACTAGTTCAAATAGAGCAACTTTCCTAAAACAACTTATTAAGCCTGTAGAACATTATATTTTCCACTTTATACAAACTTATAGTTGTTAAAATGATTTTCATTCCTGTTGTCATAATAGTTGTGGCCAATTTGTTTCAAATTCATCTGCTTCAGAGTTTGAGAAATTAAAGTAATATAATTTGTTGAAAACAGTGAATGTTACTAAGTGTTTGGTCACTCCTAAGATACATTAGGAAAACAATCTCTCAAAGATTTTGCTTCTACTATCAATTAATACATAGTAGTCAATAATAAATTCCATGTAGCTATACATATGTGTGTACATATATACACACATGTACATATGTGTGTGTGTATTCCAAACTACATATTGGTTTATATATATATGCTATATTTACATTGTTGGCACCAGGGATTGCTTAACCCAGATGTGCTTAACTAGTGAATACATCCCAGCCCTTCTTTATATTTCATTGAGGGACAGGGTCTTGCTAAATTGCTGAGGCTGACTTTGAATTCACAATCCTCCTGCCTCAGCCTCCACAGCTGCTGGGATTACAGGCATGAGCCAATGCGCCCAGTGAAGACAAAAATATAAAATTTAACCTAAATGTTTCTGACTCTTTTTCATAATGTAAATTATATAAATCTTGGTAGAATGTACTTCATTCCCAGAACAGAGCTTAAACATCTCTTGCAAACTATGTGTCCCAAATTTCAATTTTGAACATCTGGTCATCACAGTGAATCCTCAATAGAGAGCAAGCAGGTGCTCCAGAGAGAAACACACATTGCATGTCTGTTACTCTTGCAGGTACCAAACACGGGATGTGGGGGTGGGCAGGGCGAATGAGTGTTGGGGATGAGCCACGGAGCTTGCCTGCTGTAAGGCCCCAGTGCCACTTCATCCCCAAGACTTCTCACAGTCTCAGTACACGGAGGCTGCCAAGATCACAAAGTGCCAGAAGCGTGCGGCTCTCTGTTCACCAACACTGACGCCTACATGAACCCAAAGCGCAGCTCACTGGAACTCAATCTTACTGACACACCTTCTAAAGAGAATGTTGTAATTGCGTGCACAGTCAGGGTGGATGGGTGGCAGTTCCTTGGAAAACTGGAGTGTAATCTTCACAGGGCTATGGCTTAGGGTCTGGCTGACAAGTTCCACCTCCTAAGAAGTAGAGACAAAAAAGGTTGAACGTTCTTTTTAAGAAAGCTAAATTTCATTGAATGACAGGCCAACATGCCACTCAGTTATCCCACACACCAATATGGTGGCGCAGTCTTTCCCACAGAGGTGCCTGCATGTAGCAAACAGGCTTCACAAAAGCCAAGCATTAGAACTTTTAGAAGAATTTTAAACTTATGGTCCTAAAAATAATTTATTTGGTTAAATAAAATCAAAATTTATTGACTATAAAGTTCAAAGAAGATAATAAAAATGCATAGAGGAAAATATGTCCTTATCCAAACGTTTTTTTGGCAAAAGTTTGAGAGCAAATAAGATAATTTTAATTTTTTCTTTTTTGTACTGGAGATTGAACTCAGGGGCCCTCGACCACTGAGCCACATCTCCAGCCTTATTTTGTGTTTTATGTAGAGACAGGGTCTTACTGAGTTGCTTGGCGCCTCACCATTGCCGAGGCTGGCTTTGAACTCGCGATCCTCCTGTCTCAGCCTCCCTGAGTGCTAGGATTACAGGCTTGTGCCACCGTGCCCAGCTGATAATTTTAATTTTTTCATCAGCATTTTCCAGCCACATTGTGCTTCAGTTTCATTTCAAATCCCCTTAAGCACTAGAATCAGAAGCATCACTGATCATCCATGGTGATCAAATGTGACATGCATGTTAGTTCCAAGTCCTATGGGCAAGAGATTCTCAGAACTTCTCCATACACTTGTACAGAAAGATTTGTTATAGCAAGGTGATAGAAATAAAAGCAAAGGTAATGTCAGATGTTACTTAACCCTACTTTGTAGCCTTCTAGGCAATAATAAAGCATTTCCATCAAATATACGGCAGTTTCCAAGAATTGCTTCAGGTTGAAAAAGAAACTGTGAATGCAGACTTAAATCCTCTCCTTCTGGTTTGTAGTCAAAGTTGTATTTATATGCAATCCACAGGGGACAGGTCACTAGGAAATCATTCATTACTAGGTTTACCACTTTACCTCCTGAATCTGAAAAACAATGAAGCACATGTGAAAAATGGAATAAAGTGCCTGATGAGACCCCAAATAGTCTGGACATTGCACTATTGAGAACCAAAGTTAGATCACACAGGGAGATAAACAGTAAATAGGCATTTGTACACACCTGATATCCAGCATACCTATCAATTTGGTGAGAACTGATGTATGCATAAATTTGGAGGATTTAACTACTATAAGATTAAAATATTTAATAATCAAAACGCAAACTAAATCTCTTCACCTTCCAAAAGGAACAATAAGTCACTATGGGTAACACTATTTGTTTTGAGAGCTCAGTACAACCAAAGCACTGGATCATTCTATCTTATGAGCTGTAAAAGGAAAAGAAAAATATTCCCCCAGATTCTACTGATGAATTTTCATTTTTGCAAAACCAAATGCCATTACAAAGGCGAGTGGCAGCCAGAATGAAGTATCTCAACTTTGACGGTGTGAAGCTGTGCAGAATCTCTTCAACTCACGTCATTGGTAATTAAGAGCTTAAAATAAAGAGCTCCATAAACTGTTAGGGTCATAGACCAGCATACCTGTTTTTGAGTGTCTAACATGCTCCAAGTTCTGCCTGGTATTCACCAGAAGGCGGTACAAAGCTCCAGCGCGCCTCCTGGGCCTTACAGATAGTGCGTACAGTTCGGCCGTAGGCAGAGCGCTGGTCTGTGGCTGCACGGGGTGCATCTGGGCTGTGTCATCAGCTCCTTCCAGGGCCCTGGTCCCCACTCAAGCGTGCAGCGTAGCACCACCAACCAGGCTCAGGCGGATGCACCGCAGAGGCATTCGTACAGGCCAGAGAAGCGCAGCTACCTCCACAAACAGCATCCTGTGCCTGGGTCCCTGCAGGTCCACTGGACACCAAGAGTACCAGTCAGTGGGAGGGCCCGAGTAGCACCCACATTGGACACCAGTCACACCTGCGGCACCCTTCTGCCTCTCTTCTCTAGGTCCCTGCTCATAGATATTTTATCCAGCCCAGCTCTCCACCAGAGACCAGGACAGGCAGCTCTTGACAGCTGAGGGCTGTGGACCACGCAAGGCTGCGCGATGGGTTATGGGAAGCTTGAAAACTCACACTGACTCTGGCAGGGTACCCTTCCATCCAGAGAATGTCAAGACCAGGGACAGCTCCAAACTCCTAAGAGTGAATGCTGAGGGGATCTCTAGGTCTGTAGGTGTCTGTGTTGGTTTAAAGTGGTCAAAGGTGAACATGCCTTCCAATGTGGAACCAGCAGTAGGTCTAGATTGTCCCCAGACGAGTTAAGCAATGAAGACACACTCAAAAAATGGGCGCATCTTGATACAAAAACTCACAGAAAGCAACCCAGACGTGAATAAAAACTGATTTTGGGAGCACAGGAGCTAGGATTTTGTGGCTTCCATAGAGAGGGAAAGTACTGTGCACACAGGGTACCAGTCCCTCGCAGCCTGCCTGCTGAAGCCCTCAGCCAGATGCTGGGTGGTGCCCACGCTGTGTTCTCAGCGGCTGTCCCCGCTATTGTTCCCAGAGCAAGTGCAGGAAGACACCTAGGGCGTGATCTCCAAGCGGCCACCACTTAGCCAGGAAAAGTACTCCCTAGCAGCTGCCCTTCCTTCCGGCCAGCAGACAGCCTCTGACAGCTCTGGGCGTGGCGGGCGGAGGGATTCCTGCCATTGCAAGAGCTCCTAGCTGTCAAACCCAACACCGCCAGCCCTCCCCAGAGCAAGGATAGCCAAAGCTAGCTCACACCTTCAGGCCACAAGGGAGGACAGGGTGTCCTGACCCAGGCCCAGGGAGCAAGATCCTGGCGAGGCCATCCCCACGTGCTCCCTGCTGCACATGGGCGGGACCAGTCCTGTGCTGGCGCTTCCCTGTTCAGCGGCCCAGGGAGGCTTCCGCCAGCTGCGCTGGTGCAGCCGCCGCCCTGATCCATGCTTGGTGGCATGTGGGGCACTCATATTGGGGCCCGCGCCAGGGCCCACCTTTCCAGGGAAGAGCGCCTCCAGGAGGCAGGGCACCATCCTGAACAGGAGGCGCAGGTACCGCCAGCCAAACACCCGCGTGAGTCACCCTAGGCCCACCTACTGCAAGACCCAAGAGCCGCCCTCGACCACCTAGTGAGAGGCTGCTCAGCCCTTCACCCCTCCCTACACTGGACTCCAGCCATCTGTGCAGCCATCCTGGCTGCCTCTGGGGAGGGGAGGGGCGCTGCACCAGTCCCAGCAGAGGGATCCCTGCCATCGCCATCTCTGCGGAGCCTCACACCCAACATCTACAAGCCTTCCCAGGTCATCTGGAAACCTCACTGGGTCAGCGGGTGGATCAGCGGGATCTGGATCCACAGAACCATTGCCAGCGCTCAACAGTCCCCCCAGCACCCGCGCTCCCACCAGGCACGCAGTTCCCGCACCTATCCCTCCAGGATCGCGTGCAGATATGCGCACGCATCCCTGCCTGGCGCGAGCCTACCTCGTGCCTTGTGTGGACGGTTTTCTGCACGTGCCTGCGGGTTCGCTACTCATAACTTCGAAAGCTGCGACCTGGCAACAGGTCTCACATCGCCGTTTTGCCTGAACCCGCGTTGGCTGTAGAAGGACCCTTTGCGCTCGCCGCTCAAAGTCCTGCAGCCCGCCTAACCGAGCTGCTGCCATGGGTACTTCCCAGGGCAAGTACTGTCCCTTACCTCTGGCCCCCGCTTTAGGGGGCAGGCACCTGTCAGAAGGCTCCCGCGTGAAGCCCAATCACAGCGGCCGCGGACTTACCTACTCTGGCTCACACTCTGGGCTGCCCGGGCCTGTGGAGCCGTTCGCCGGGCATCCTCTGGTACCCCGCAGCTGCGCAGCTGCGGGTGAGAAGAGTGCCTCCTCGGTGCTTGTCCGGGCTCCTGCGGACACTAAGATCTTTCCTGGGAGACTTGGACATTACCTCCATCCACCACATGCCTGGTCTCCTGAAGAAGGTGCTGCCAGCTGCACCTGTCAGCGCTGCCTGCCGCTCAGACCACCCCGTCAACACACACGTGCCTTGTATGGCACGGCAGCAGGAAGGCGCTCCTTGCCTGCCATACGCACCATGGCCTACCCAAGACCCCTGCGCAGGGAAGACTGTGATCAGAGCCCCTAGAGACTGTGGCCAA
>JAQQSJ010001505.1:0-13905 GCA_028644305.1 Xerus rutilus | reverse complement strand
CACCCGTGGGAGACGGGGGACAGAGTCGGTGAGGAGGAAGGCCGCGTCCACACCATGAGGAAGGAGCCTGCATGTGTGAGGGCCAAGGACAGAGAGAGAGCTCTCAGTGGTGGTTTGCTCAGCCTGTGGACAGGTGGCGGTGCTCACTGAATGGCACTGGGGACAGGCTGCGTGGGGACAGGCTGCGTGAGGACAGGGGTCACTGCATCCCCAGAGTGCCAGGGTTAGTTCAACACTTCTTTGAGAAGCCCCAGGTGAGAAGCCCCAAAATGTCCAGGTGGACACGTGGACCTGAGGTCCAGGGGGGATCCTCAGGGAGGATCCCAGAGCCCATGCGACCTTCTCTGTGGCTGTCTCTGTGGCTGGGTTTTGCTAAGGTCTTTTTTCCTGTGTGACCGTCAGCCTCCTGGAGCTCCCTACTCTCAGGCTTCTGGTGGCCCTGCTTCTCAGGCTGGGCTTCTCAGCAGCTCCTGGCAGCCTCGCTGGCCGCTACAGCCTCCCTCCTCAGCCTGCCCCTTCTCTGCCCTGCGCCTTACATTTTTAAAACGGAGCCTGTGTGCTTCCCCTGTCTTACCTGGTTTCCCCGCTTTCTTTCGGGTCCTGCTTGTTCTGTCTGTAGTTTCACAAGACACAGCAGAACTCAGAGCCCTGTGACTCCTGGCCAGCAAGTCTGGTGCTGAGGTGCAGGTGCCTCAGTCGGTCCAGAGGGACCCCTGGTCTGCAGAGCTTGGATCTAAAGAGGGAGAACCAAGAGCACAGAGTGCCCTGGACGCAGCCCGGGCAGCCCAGGGCCACACGCTTGGCCATGGTCCTGCCTGCAGATCTCAGGTTGCTGCCGGAGGAGCAGCCGCTCCTGCGCAGATCCCTGCAGGGGCCTCTGGCCTTGCCTTCTGTGGCCGACTCCGCAAGGGGCAGCCTGGTGCTGAATGCAGTCTGTGCCATGTGGTTTGATACCCCTGTAATGTGTCTTTGTTGCTGTTACTTCTGTCTTTGGGTTTAGGAGCTGCCAGGCCACACTTAGAGAAGCCAGGCCGTGATTGTCTCAGACTGCCCTTGTTAGGGAGTATTTCTTCTCTCACCACCTTCTAGGGACACCAGTGGGATACGACGCCACACGCGGTGCTCGTCTGCAGAAGTGGCTTTCAGAGCGCCGCTCTCGTGGACCGTCGGAGGAGCAGGGCAGCTGAGCTCCGCCAGGGAGACTCCTGGCCTGCTTGGTGTCTGGACCACTGATGGGAACTCTCCCGGGAGAACATGCATGTGCAGGTGGCCGTGCGATCCAGTGTCCTGTCGCTGTGACAAGCACCCAAGATAATCCCCTCACAGGGAGGAAGATTTATTTGGCTCAGGGTTTCAGACACCGCGGTCAGGGGTCGCCGCCCCAGGGCTTTGAGGCGGTGGTGAGGCAGAACGTCAGGGTGGGGAGGCGGGGGCAGCCAGGGAGCAGAGAGAGAAGGTGTGGCGTCTCTGCTCCCCTCAAGGACACTGCTGCAAGGACCCACTGCCTCCCACTGGGCCCCACCTCCCAAGGGCTCCAGTGTCTCCGTAGCACCATGGGGTGAGGACCAAGCCTTCCAAACAAGGGCCTTGAGGAGGACATTCAAGGTCCAAACCGTGACGGTGCCTGAAGTTGTTTTTCATTTTTTAAGTAATTGAAGAAACTGCTTTTTAATATTTTGTAATTGCTTATCTTGGGATGGGACAAGCGAGGCATGAAACCCAGAAGCTACGTAAACTTGTAAGCGTGTGTATTGCGAGCACACCGACAAGAGTTAGCCTTTGTTGTTACAATTGGCTTCTTTTTTTCTACATTGTTTTTCTTGCCATTTTGAGCTCTCTCGGTGCCGCCCCTGAAGCTCATGCAGGGTCCTGGGTTAAGAATTTGTCCTAAGAGCAAAAGCAGTATGCACATCTGAATGTTTTCTCAGGGGTCTTGGCTCCTGCATAGGTCACCATCACTCCCAACCCAGCATGCATTACTGTCTGTGGGAAGAATGTGGATCATGCACCTGGAATCTCGAGGCAGATCTGCTAGGCATCTGTGCATGGCTGGAGGAAGTGACTCTCTCTAGGTTATTTTTAATCTCCGTTATTAAAATCGGAAATAATTTTCTAACCTTGGCCATCAGTAGAGCAGGCCTGGAACCTTTGCTTCCTGTGTGTTTCCTGAGTTGGGACCTTCCTGTCACCCCACCACACTCACACAGAGGGTGCAGAGGCACCCTCTCTGGGGTGCTTTCCGGTTGCTCCTCATCCTTGCTTTGCTGTGTACCTAGAGTTAGGAGGTGGGGTCCCTGTGCCCCATAGCCTCCTATGGCCCATGGTCCCCCACCAAAAGAGCCAGGAGCAGCCCTAGGGCTTTGCCTCTGGGTTTGACGGACAGGTAACAAAAGCTGAAGGAACTCATTTTCCCTGGTTTGCAAGCTGATGTCCAGCTCAGCCTGGGATCCTGGGACCCTCGTCCCAGTGTTCTCCAGGCAGGCAGGCAGGCTGACCCTTCTTGCTGTCCCACCAGATCCCACTGGTCCAGTGTCCTTGGACTGAGGGATGAACACCCAAACCCCACCTGCTGTAACCTTGACAGCTGTCTAAGTCTAAACCAGAGGATGGCTGCAGACCACCGAGCACAGGAAGGGGCGCTGATCCCCACAGCCAGTCGAAACACACAGAGAGAAGAGCCCAGCGCAGGGCCCTCACTCCCACTGGACCACTGGCCCACCGGGGAGCCCGAGAGCAGGCAGGCTGGACCGGGGCCGCTGCCCTCCAGCCCACTTGGGCTCCGGGAGCACAGCCCACGGGTGCTTCTCTGAAGTCACGGACGTGGGAACCCTGACGTGTCTGGTTGTTATTTATTCAACTCTGACTCCACGTTCAGCAGCCTCCCGAGGGGAGCTCAATCGGATTCACATGAATTAAGGCACACGGTGACAAAACCACAGCAGCAGCAATTTAATCTAAAATGACAGCGCAGCTTCCGAAGGAAACAACACACAGACTCTCACAGAGGGAACCCAGGGAACTCCCCTCCAGACAGAGGCATCCTCAGTGCATGCCTCCTGGGTCACCAAGGGGCATAGAGGGCTCACGCGAGGCTCCAGGGTCCATGGTCCACTTCTGAGCCCAGCACCCAGGGCTCTGCAAGGCCAGCCTCTGCACCCCGCACAACATCCTGCGTCCACCTGGCTGGCTTCACCCATCCTGTGGGATTTCGCTGGACAGAGGTGGAGACAGTGACACCTCAGGGGTTTGAGAGGTGGCCCAGGCCCGCTGATGCCCTGTGCACACAGTAGGCTTCTGTGCGTTACTTAACACACCTGGTGGCATCAGTGATTTGTGCCTGTTTTGGTTATTCACTCACTTGAGGTTTAGGATCCACATATGCGGGGAGGGGGACGATTTACAGCCCAGATCATCGCAGGCATTTCCAGCCCGCTATCCGAGCTCTGGAGGTGGGTGGCTGAGTGCCCGTCCCTCGCAGCACCCAGGGACCGGGTGGGCATCTGTAGGCCCCTCCTGCCCCACTCCCTGTGGGAGCTCCCTTCCCCCAAGCCCTCCCGCCAGGCCACACAGGCGTCCTGGGCCTGACCCCACCCACGCTCCCCGCATCCGGTGCTCCAAGATCCATGCCCCGCTGCCACATTCTGAAAGGTGTATGCTTTATTTTGTCATTGAATACAGGGACCGAATCTGTGATCAGAGATACACTCTGGAGAATGTTCGGAAATGAGATGTATCTATGTGAAAGGAACTATTTCTGCTGGGCTGGGGTCAGTGGCTTTTGAGGGCTTGGGGAGAAAACATATGAAGATAGAGATTGACCTCAGCTCTCTGTTTTAAAGAATAGTAAACACCTGTTTGTGTTTTGAGGGACTCAGTGTGGAGATAAGGTAAGGCTTGCTCAAGTCACAAGAGCAAAGCCCAAAGGAGCGTGAAGAACCAGCGTCCAGGGAGAGGCGCGGCCGGGCTGTGGCGCAACACTGGAATCAAGGTCGGGAGAACAAACTAATGAAATCACACTCCGAGCCCCTCCTCTTTGCTGAAAGCTGTGCTAGGGTTTGGGGATATAGAGAATAGATAAATAAAAGGCATCACTCAAGCCTAATGGAGACTGATCTTGGGTGAAACCTCTCTAGGAAACCGCCAGACAGTTATTATAGCCGCTTAGCGGGAAGGCAAGTGCCATCTTCTCACTGTAGAGGCCGGGGATCAACTCTAAATGATCCCTAAAGCCCAGGAAGATTAGATGATTGACTCAATCATTGAGTATTGATTTAGTGCTGCAGTAATTAGGGTGAGTGAAACTAACTGAAGGTTGTGGTGGAGAGGGAAGAGGCCTTGCGGAACGGAGAGACTCTTAATGGAGAGGACAGAGTAGGATTCTGGAGTTCCTATGAGCACGCAGGAGGCGGGCAGGGGCAGGCTGGCGCCTCACCAGGCAAGGGCGCCAGGTTCAGAGGGATTATTGCTGAGGTAGACAGAGAAGAGAAGAGGAGCCCAGGCTGCCAGCCCCGCCGTGTCCTTGCTCCGCACACCAGAAGGGGCGATGCAGAAGCCAGACAGGCCAGGGCTGCAGACTGAGCCTGAGGCAGAGGGGCCAGACCAGGCTGTGGTCATGCAGATCTTGTCTGCAGCTCTGATTTGAAGAAGACAAGCCCCATCCACCCAGCACTCCTGGCTCCTCCAGAGAGCTTCCCCACACGCCTCCTAGCCCCTCCTGTTCCAGAGGGCCCGGAGGCTCTCTGACCAGATGCAGACTGGCTGGGTCAGGCCTTGCCTGCCTGGCCCCTGAGCATGTATGAGGGTCACCAGAGAGCCTAGCTCTGCCGCTCTCCACAACCTAATGATGGCCGAGGGCCTGCCATGAGCTCCCTGGACACATACTGGCCTCCTCTGGGATGTGGAGGCTGTTTGGGGTTGGCCTCAGGCAATGTGGCTGCTCTGATCACCTGTGTTAACACTGCTGCAGGCCTGGACTAGGGTCCCAGGCCTGCGCCCCAACCTCATGTGACTCATGTGACTGAGCAGCCATGCATCAGGCTCAACTTGAAGCGCTGGCCATAAATCACATTTATCTTCAAAATAAATTGCTGTTTGTAGAGGAGAGAGCCAGGGACACACACTTCCCATCCCCCCCTGCACTTTCCCGGCCGGGAGGAGCGGGCTCACTGTGCCCGGCTTTCTAATAAATGAAAGAAGGGAGAGGAAGGACAGTGGGAGAAGTGTGCACAGATGAGTAGAGGGGTGGATGGGGACGGAAAGAGGCTGCGGAGAGGGTGGGAGTGGAAGACCGTGAATGGATGAATGGGGATGGATCCTGATGGATGAGTGGGTGGGTGGACAGATGGATTGATCGATGGCTGCATGAATGGGTGGGTAGATGGACAGATTGATCAATGGATGGATGTGTGTGGGTGGGGGGGGTAAGAACAGGTGAGTGTGCGGAGGCAGGGAGGGGTCATTGGTTGGCTGGTAGATAGACCAATGGACAGATGAACAGATGAATGGATAGGCTGAAGATGAATGGCCTGGAGGAGCCAAAGTCCCACACTCGTTACCCTCCAGTGGTAGCAGTGAGCAGAAATCACAAGTGCAGATCAGAGGGGTGGGTCACCGGGTCTCAGACGGGGAAGAGGCTTCAAGGGCCCACTGGTTCTCACATTCCAGTTTATAAGTTAGTGATAGATGTTGCCTCTCACTTAGATCAGCTTTATGCAAATTCTATGCCAGAGTGAACTTCAGAACAGAGCAGAGCAGTTGGCAGTCACCGCAGCAGGGCAAGTGTCACCCTGCAGACGGAGATCCTCCCACCTCCCCCAGAAGACCAAGCCCCAGGGAGGTTTGCCTTGGGGCTGTTTCCTTACCTGTCTGTGCGATCCTAACAAGCATTGTCCCCTGATGTGATGCAATGGCCAGCGGCTGGGTGACCGACACCCTTGCTAAGCTGACCTGTCTCTCCAAACACATCCTTTCTGTATCCCCGCAGGCTGAACTGCTAAATCCACCCCCACCTTTCAAATACTCCAGGATCATGGAGAGAAAGAAGACCATGGCAGCAGGTAAACAGCGGGTGGAGATGCTCAATCCCTCAGGAATTTACCTCCCAACTGACCCCAGCTCATTCCCTGCTGGGACCAACATGAGTGGACCTGGCGGCATTTGTTCCTTAGCCATCTGAGGATGAATAGCCCTCTGGGCACCAGGAGCGGACACAGGCCCCGGGCTCCGGCAGAGGACCTGAGTGCAGAGGCACAGCTGTGGAACCGCGCCCCCTCTCGCTCCGTCCCCTCCTGCCTCTTTCTCTCTGTTTCCTTGAGTGAGCTCCTTCTCCAGCAGCCCCAGGGACCCAAGCCGCAGCACGGCAAACAGACCTCAGGCATAAATCCATGGCAATGTAAACATGATGGTAAACAGCACAAATCATTTGACCCACAGAGTCTTTGCTCTGGGCGTGTGAGTGCCTGTGAGCAGCAACGTGGTGTCAGTGTGCAGGTGTGTGAGGGCGCACGCAGGCCGCGCCCCATCATGGTGCAGATCATGAAATGCAATGTCAGGGCCGTCTCTGCAGGATGGCCGCAGCCAGGGGAACGGGTACATTGCATGCACAGTGAGCCCACAGTGTGCCCTCTTCTCGCTGGCATGACCCTCAGACCACCTTCCCATTCTCAAAGCTGGCCAGCAGAACTGCCAGAGTGGGACCATCCATCTAGGGTCAGCCTGAGAACAAGCCTCTGCCCCAGAGACCTGCAGGTCCCCACAGTCTCTGCCCCCGGCAGCACTGATGTCCTCAGTGGCAAGGAAGGCTGTCCTCTAAAACTCCCCGATGATAATGACTGGGATCTGCGATGAAGCGGCTCCTTGGGAAGGCCAGGGAAGGAACACTGCATCTCCCTTCAATACCTGGGGCCAAGCCACAAGGAAGAAGAGACCGTGGGTTCTGGGGGAAGATGCAATGTTTTCCCGGAGACAAACTAACAAATAACAGCATCCCCAGGAGCATCCAGATGATCATGCTGCTCAGGGAGGCGATGGCTGGTGTTTGGATACACAGCCCAGCTCCTTGGTTCACAGTGGCCTTTCCTGGGCTGGAACTCCTCACTAGTTTCTCAGACTCGGCTGGAAGAGGTGTCCCCAGAAGCTCCTGTGTGGGAAATGCGAGAAGTGAAATGCTCAGGTTAAGAGTGTCTTGACCTAATCAGTGCATGAGTCCCCTGATGTGGACGAACTGGATGGCAGGTGGGCATGGTTAGAGGAGGTGGGTCCCTGGGAGTGTGCCTCTGGGGACTGTATTTCGTCCCTGGTAAGTAGAGCTCTCTCTCTGCTTCCTGGGTGCCACGCCCTGAGCTGCTTTCCTCCTCCACACTCTTCCGCCTGATGTGCTACCTCGCCTTGAACCCAGAACAATGGAGTTGGCCAGCCGTGAACTAGACCTCTGAAACCGAACCAAGTGAACTTGACTCCTCTGGAATTGTTCTTGTCGGCTCTTTTGGTTACAGCAATGAGAAAGCTGACTCAAAGAGGCTCTTGATTTTCTTTTTAAATATTCAGAAAATGGAGCTGTCAGGGCTTTCCCTCTGCCCACCTGAACCTGCTGCATGTGAGTCATTCTCTAAGGGCTGCCAGGGCAGGAAGATTGACAGAGGAGGTTGCCAGGGAGATGCTTATTCATCTGAGACCCCAGCACCAAAGTGTGGGCATTCCAGGCTGGTTCCCACTGGCCCACCCAGGTGCCCAAGGGATTAGAGGGCAAGCAGTGGCCTCTGTAGGACTTCAGGTGGCAGATAGTGGCCCTCCCCTGGGAAATGGCAGCATCTTCTCTGCACAGCTCTGAGGGCACTCCTGCACCTGACTCGGCATTTAAGACGACCACCTCGGACTTGTCCTGAGTGGGACTCCAGTTCCACCCATGTTCCTGAGTCCACGTAGAAGCCAGGCCCTGGGCTATGGTGGCCTAGGAGACCAGAATGCAACCTGCCTCTCAGAGGGCCAGGGAAGCCAGCATCCCCCAGCTCACACCCGAGAGGAATGAACTTGCTGAGTGTAGGAGAGAGAGGGCTGCGCCAGACTGTAGAACTTTGGCCGAGAAACTATCGAGCCTGGATTGCTGCTTTAAACAGGATCATCAGGGAAGGTCTAACTGACGAGGTGAAATTGAGCAGAGACCTCTAAATTCAGCCTCTATCAGAACCACTCTCAGAACATAGGGTTAATAGGAAGAGATGACAAGAGCTAGACTTGGTGTGACACTTTGGGAACCGTCTGGCTGAATGTCTCCCGCTGTGGCAGGCATGTCAGCACCCTGGAGAGCCCCACAGACACCTCCCACTTGTTTTAGTCGGTCTTGCCACCCCAGAAATGCGATGCAGATACTCTCCATATTCCAGAGAATACAGGAGGTTCCAGGACTTAGCTACATAACAGAAAGTTCCAGGAGGAATAAATCCTTGGAACCAACAGGGAGATGAGCATTTCCAGACATTGCCTCAAACTTGAGAAAGAGATTTGAATACTGAGGACGGGAGGCCCAGCTGGACATGCTGTGAAATCCCCATCCTCGCAATAGATGCCAAAATTCACAAGACAGTGGTCCTCCCCTGTGATGGGTCACTTGCTCACCTGTTCTCCCAAACCAGTGGCCCCAGCCCAGATCCCCAACCAACGCGTGCGTGTGTGTGTGTGTGTGTGCATGCACATACGTGTTTGGAGATGTGTGTGCGTGGTTTGCAACTCATTTTTAGACCTGTCATTTCTTGGCTCCTTCTCTGGCTGGGAATTTCAAATGATTTGTGTTTGAGAAAACCTATAAGGTTGAACATGTGGCTTTTGGAGGGTGAGAACAAATAATGAATACTGATACATTTAGGTTTATTATTTTGACAGTTTCAAATTCCCATAGTACTCTTAAAGCCAAATCCTGCAAAAAGTGTTTATTCTATGCACTGGCCGGCATAAAAAGCAAGCCTGAGGAGCCCTCTGCACTGCACATTCTATACTCCTTTGCTTAGCCCTCGGGCCACCGAGAGCTGTCCCGAGCCATTCTATGCATGGCTGACGTTAGTAACTGCAATTTATTTGGGGAGTATGGGACAGAGCCTCTGAACATCAAAGAGGGTCTGTTCTTCCATGACACTTGCAATGGGCTAGATTTTCTCATCATTCCAGAGGATATGAGAATAATATGAACCATCAATACCTTTGTGAAAGCTCAAAGAGATAATGAGTGTGATGTGACTAGTGTGCCATCCAGCACAAGCCAACCCCTGCTGTGTGGCTGGTGTTATTTTCAACTTTATCAAATGGTGGTGGAGAAAATCTGGGGTGTTCTTCAAGGTGGCTTCACAGAACTGCCATGTGTGTGCTTTGCGTTGGTGATAAGTAAAGACAAGGAATGACACGGGGTATAAATTGTGGCTGGAAGAGGGTGACAGGGACAGAGAATCACCATGTGCACACACAGGAGGAAAATGGAGGAAATCCGTCCACTAGTTGACAAAAATGTGTCATGAGGCAAGAAGTCGCCAATCACTCAGTAAGTCAGGTCTCAAAACTGCCTGACAGATTACAGGGTGGGAAATTTAGGTCAGGAAGGGCTCAATATATCACCCACAGCCACAGCAATGAAGGGGCAGAACCATGGCTAGACTCCTTCCTGGACACACCAGGTTCCCTTGACCATAGCTGACCCACGCTGCCTCCGCAGGCACACCCAGGAGCAGCCCCTGCTGCCTTTCCAGCTGGCCGCCATTTTGCCCAAGAAGTCCAGTGCTGTAACACAGTCTTCTTCCCTGGGCATCTGCGTTGGTCAGCTGTCCATCACTGTGAAGAAAAGACTTGAGGAAAACAACTTAGGAGGAAAGATTTATTTTGGTTCAGAGTTCAAATTTCAGAGGTTTTAGTCCATGGTGGGCCGTCTGCATCCTCTGCACTGTGGTGAGGCAGATGGCCATGAGGGAGGGTGTGTTGGAACAGGCTGCCTACCTCATGGCAGTCGGGCAGCCAAAGAGAAGGGAAAGGGGGGCTGGGACAAAAATACCCCTTCCAGAGCATCCCCCTGATGCCCTGTTCCTCCAACGAGGCCTCCTGAAGCCTCTACCAGCAGCTGGGGACCAAGCCTGTGTACATGAGCTTTGGGGACGTTCCAGGTCCATGACGGCCTCCTGACTGAGCCAGGACTGGAGAAGCAACCTGTGAGAACCACCAGAGGCCATGAGTGTCATCCCACCCAGGCCCGAGGCTCAGGGAGGTGCAGCAGAGCAGCGCAGAGCTGCTGGGTCTGTGGCTGTCCTGCTGAGCGGACTCGCCACTGACCTCTCCCTGCTTGCCTCAAAAGGTGGGTGCGGATCTCAACTGGAAAATTGAAAAGAAGCAGCCATACTTGTCTTCCCCACTCATGTATTAAAACGTGTTCAACCCTCTATTCCAGGTGCCGGCCTCAGCATCACATGGACACCACTGAACATCCAGCAAAGTCCTCCAATGGTGTGACATTGACATTCTAAGGGGACAATAGGCAAAATATACAGCATGTCAGAGGCTGGTAAAGCTACAGATAAAAATAAAGCCGAGGAGAGGTGCTGCAAGCTCCAAGGTCGAGGCTGGATTGCTGTTTTAAACAGGACCATCAGGGTCCTCGTCTAACTGATGAGGTGAAATTGAGCAGAGACCTAGAGGGGATGAGGAAGCGCAATCGCCAGTCCTCTGGTCAAAGTCGTTGAATATGATGGTCCATTTTAAATCCCCTGCACTGCTCATCAAATTTTATCCCTGCAGAAACTTTTCAGGAAGTTTCCAAGAACTTGTCCTCCAAAGGACAGCGCAGCAGCCTCTCTGTGTTAAAAGCGGTGAGGAATGAGCTGTATCAGGCTGTAAACCTGAGGCCTGCAATTTATTATGCACTAGCTCATGGGCCGACAGGAATATGCCCTGTTGCCTGCACAGAGACGAAGCTCTGTGCACCAAAGCACAGTCTGAGAAGCCTGGGTCTCAAGAAGAAAGTCAAGGTGCTGGCAAGCCGGCTATGAGCTGTGTGATCACAGCAAGTCACTTAAAATGCCCTGAGTCACAGGTTCTCAGCATGATAAAGGAGAACCTCTTCAGCTGTGTTCTGCCTGCAGAGCAGCTGTGAGGCGCAAAGGAAGGAGCAAGAGAACATGCTTGTGTTCAGAAATCAGGCCCCCGAGGGGCCCCGGCTGGGCACAGGGGGCTCTGAGCTGGGAAAGCCATGGTCTCTGCCCTTGGGTAGCATGTGGGAGGGATCCTGGCAAAGGAGGAGTGAGTGACGCCCACAGGGACTTCTGGTTTGGGCACTGGTGGACACCTCGCCCTGGAAACCCCCTGCATGCCAACAGGCGGAGCTGAACTTCACGTCAGCCTTTCCAAAGTCCCACCGAGCCTTAAGGAGAGGACAGGAGAGCCTTGCAGCACAGGCCAGGGAGCAGAGGTGGAGGACTGTGGGGTCTCCAAGGTGTGCTATGTCCAGGGGCCCTGGGGCTGGACCGTGAGGGCTGCAGGTGGCCTGCCACTAGTACTCCTGTGAAGCTGGTTCCCCTCATGGGAACGATGGGCTGGGAGGAAAGATGCGCCCCCACCTCAAGGAACCAGGGACTTGTGCTCCCAGGGCCCTGGGAAGAAAACAGGAGGAGCCATTGAGAACAGGAAGCTTCTCTCCAAGTCCACGTCACCTCCGGGCACCCTGGGGCAAGCCCACATCCTCACAAGCTGCCTCCTAGGACTTCCATGGGTGTCTAAGCAAACCACCTGAGGAGCAGAGAAAGTGGTGAAGTCCAATCAAACACAACAAGGGGGAGCGGCAGCCGGAAATCCACCAGCAGACAGCACAGCACACCCGGGCACCTCTCCTGTGAAAGGACAGCCAGCGTTGTCATGCCTGAGGAGGCTGGCGTCTGTAAAGGTGGGACAGGAGCGTGGCTCCCAGCAGAAGATGGGGCGACCTTCACACAGTGCTCAGGAGTGGAGCCCAGCCAGCCGTCAACGGGTGCCTGGAACCCGAGTCATCAGTACTGGAGTAGGGACCAGAAGAGCAGGTGACAGGTCCCAGTTAATGGCCCACTCCAGTGGTGGGACTCAGGCATGGGAAATAGGAGGAGAAGATTCAGAGGAACAGGGAGCAGTGGGAGTCACTGGGGTGTCTGGTAGGAGAGCAGGAGGAGCAGGTGGAAACGGCACAGGACGATGGCCAAGGACGACGGCTCAGGAAAACTGTGAGTCATCAAACACGGACAGCCCCATGAATGCCAATCGAGATAAATAAACACAAGTGTAAAGGAGCACCAGGGAAGAGCCCCAGGATTCAAAGGAAGAGCAGGTTGCAAAAGCATCCAGATGACTTATGAGGAAACAGCTCGCGGCAGCAGCCTGTGAACATGGATGACAGTGGAGACCAGAGGAAGGCGGCTTCTACCTTCCAAGAGCCACGCAGCCACTGCAACTGCGAGGAGTCCCTTGGATCACAGGTGTTGCTGGAGGATCACACCTGGCAGGGTTTACCTCCTGAGGAAGCTCCACCTCCCACAGGCACAGGCACCTGTACTGGGAGGGAGGGAACAACATGAAAGACCCCTGAACCAAGACAGGCTTGCCAGTGACTCAGGAAAATGCTGATCACACACAATAGCAAGGAATGTTTAGTGTCCAGAGCTAAAAGATCTACAGCCCCATTAATGGATCACCCACACAGGTTTTAAGAATGAAAGGGCAGTCCCAGGCAGCCGCTTCACGTCAGGAGCCCCGTGGTAGGGACGGTCGTGGGCCAGGCACAGGGCTCTGGAAGACGAGAGATATCAGCCCCTTCCCTGGAGGACCCGTCCACAGCTGGAGGACCTCACCACAGACTGCTGCAGTGGCACAGCCCTTGCAGCCTCTGTGCTCACGGCCCCACCCCTCACGCAGCCCCAGAGTGCTCTCCAGCAGGCCTAAGGACCCTCCTCCTGGCTGCCCGCCTGCCCACCTCCACATCCCACCAGTCTCTCAGGCACCTGTTTCAGAATTGCCCAAGAGCATCCCCGCAGCGGAGATGGCCACCTTCAAGATCAACACCTAGCTCTTCCGTCTGGTATCTGTGGCTCTTCTATTTTGGCCTCCTCTCTCCAGCCCCAGCTTCAGCTTGTGGGGATGGTCCTCAGCTGAGCTCTCCTCCCTACATGTACCTGAGCACACACAAGCACACACATGCCCACACGTGATGCTACGCTCCAGTGTCCTCCCTCATATCCACCCTCTGCCACCCAGACCTCGCGGGAGGCTTTTTACCCTACGGAGCTGTGTCCTCTGAGAATCCCCCCTGCCCACCTCTGCCTTCTGCCTGTCTGGGTTGCTATGGACTAAATAATTGTGTCTCCAAATCCCTGTGTTAAAGCCCTAATGTGCAGTGGTTGTATTTGGAGATGGGCTTCCAAGTAGGTCATAAGGTGGGCTTTGGGAACCCTGGGGCACCTTCTCTCAGATGCAGGGCTTCCAGAGCTACGAGACAGAGCTTCACAGCCACAGGGTGTGGAGCATCTCATCCCAGCATCCCAGCAGACACGGGGCTGTGCAGGCCCTGTAGGTACTCAGCTTCCTGAGCTGCACCTCAGCATGCCCTACGCCCTGCGAGGCACATTCCAGTGACTCATCTGTCCCTTGCTTCTGACAAGGACCTCCAGGGTGAGAGCTGCATTTCATTGACTTTGTTTCTTCTTCCCAGTGCGGAACACCAGGAGCAAAGGGGCCTCATGCTCAGAAGAGGGTTATAGAGTGAACAAAGGCTCACCACCACCAGGAGGGTTAGGAGGCACAGCTGGGGCTGGTCCCATGGAGCTGGTGGATGGAGCTGGGGATTGAAGTGGGGCATGGAGCTGGCAGGATAGAGCTGAGAAATGGAGCTGAGGGGGTGGAGCTGGGGATGGAGCT
>JAQQSJ010001503.1:0-13908 GCA_028644305.1 Xerus rutilus | reverse complement strand
TTTATTTCTTGTGCTATAGGTGTCTTGTTAAGGAATTCAGGGCCTAATCCCACGTGATGAAGATTTGGACCTACTTTCTCCTCAATTAGCCACTGGGTCTCTGGTCTAATTCCAAGGTCTTTGATCCACTTTGAGTTGAGTTTTGTGCATGATGAGAGATAGGGGTTTAGTTTCATTTTACTGCATATGGATTTCCAGTTTTCCCAGCACCATTTGTTGAAAAGGCTATCTTTTCTCCAATGTATGTTTTTGGCACCTTTGTCTAGTATGAGATAGCTGTATTTATGTGCATTACTCTCTGTGTCTTCTATCCTGTACCATTGGTCTACATGTCTGTTTTGGTGCCAGTACCATGCTGTTTTTGTTACTATTGCTTTGTAGTAAAGTTTAAGATCTAGTATTGTGATGCCTCCTGCTTCACTCTTCTTGCTCAGGATGGCTTTAGCTATTCTTGGTCTCTTATTTTTCCAAATGAATTTCCTGATTGCCTTTTCTATTTCTATAAGAAAGGCCTTTGGGATTTTAATTGGGATTGCGTTGAATCTGTATAGTGCTTTGGGTAGTATGGCCATTTTAATAATATTGATTCTGCCTATCCAGGAGCATGGTAGGTCTTTCCATCTTCTAAGATGTTCTTCAATTTCTTTCTTTAGTGTCTTGTAATTTTGATTGTAGGGGTCTTTCACCTCTCTTGTTAGATTGATTCCCAAGTATTTTATTTTTTTGGAGGCTATTGCGAATGGAGTAGTTTTTCTAATCTCTCTTTCAGAGGATTCATTGCTGATGTATAGAAACACATTTGATTTATGTATATTGATTTTATATCCTGCAACTTTACTGAATTCATTTATCAGTTCTAGAAGTTTTCTCGTGGAACTTTTTGGATCCTCTAAGTACAGAATCATGTCGTCTGCAAATAATGATAGTTTGAGTTCTTCTTTCCCTATTTGTATCCCTTTAATTTCCTTCGTCTGTCTGATTGCTCTGGCAAGAGTTTGAAGGACTATATTGAATAAGAGTGGTGAGAGAGGGCATCTCTGTCTTGTTCCAGTTAAAAACGCCCCATCTTAAACAGTGATTCTCTCTACAAAAGACTCCCCATTGAACAGGGAAGTAGTGCTTTGAGCTGGTGAGAAACCATATTGGTGTTGCTTTTAGAGTGGAAAGCAAAAAGCTATCTCCATATAACACGGAGAATTATTGATCTCAGAACAGTCCCATTTTCTTTCTTGATGGGCACCACCTTAAACAATACCTACACGATACCGATGCTTCTCCTGGGGGCCTCTCAGTGCATGCTGATGACAAAGTATACTTTTGGGATTTAAGACATATAGATTCTGCTCTAGATTCTTCTTCCTATCAGCTCTATAACCTCTCTGAGCCTCAGTTTCCTCATCATTCAAAGATGACATTGAAAGGTATTCCCAGTCTACTTCGTAAGATTGTAGATGTAAAAGATTGATATGAGTGCAATGCATCATTTTTCTTTTTTGCCCCATGAAATTGAGATCAATTGACTAATGTTTCCTTGGCTAAATGCAATCACTTGTTCACTTATTCAACACAATTGAATCTAGTTGTTAAATTAAGGCTTAAATCTCTGTGTAAATGATGCTATCAGATTCTAGCATGCAGGAAGTCCCTGCTGGTAGTTGCAGTTGTATTGCTTCTGGTTTGTGTGCTTAACTTGCATGCCACATCTCAAACCAGTCAAGGGCTTTCTATGAGAGATGCTGGATGAGGCTTCTGAGAAGGGATGTCTCACCTTCTCCTGGTTTGAGAGAGATGGAAGTGACCACTAGGGGAAGGGTCTGAGTCAGAGCATCCATCCACCTGCACTCCTCAGGGTGGAAATATTGCTCAGCAGATTGGCCATTCCTTTGGGGGAACAGGTACAGACATTTCATTCAGGGCTAACTAGAAGTCAGGCACTTTATGTAATAAATAATCACTGGGGATTAAAACTATGGCATAAAATAGGACAAAGTCCCTATTCTAAGAAGTTTATGAGATGGTGGTAACTTTTGACAAACCCTCCAGGAAGGTATTAGGGTTTCCACTTAACCTAGGAGGAAAATCAGCTTTGAATTTGTAAAGGGGACTGACTAACTTTATACCAACATCACATGGATGAGGCATAGGAGAACTAGGCTCTGGTCCCCAAGTCCTTGCACTGTCTCCTACATTTGGCCTTTTCCCCAACATGTGCTCTGCTCATGTTGAGTCAAAAGCTATTGATGACCACCAAATGATATCTAGACCAGCAAATAAAGCAGTTGGATGCCTCTGAGCATAGGTGGCATCACCTGAGGAGTGATCCAGTGAGCAGTGATCCAGTTTGCAGTGGGCTGGAGAGAGTTGTGGCCACCAAGACTTCAGGTGACTATTGTAATTCTGGAAGGAGGTGTATGGGTAGACTCTCCTTGATGAGGCCATAAATGCGTATGGGTTGCAACAGACCCATTTCATAGGTTTCCATGTATCTAGGTGAAGGTCTTACCAAGGAAGAAAGATTCACCTACTAGAAGTCATTCAAGCCATTCATGGGACAGCTGACCAAAGGGGTGACACAGATTTAAAAAAAATTATTTGCAAACATTTAGCAAACATTCAGTCTTTATGGAAGAAGTAAGTAGCTGGACTTCCATTTACTTCTTTGCATTACTCTTTGCCAAAACTCTACATTCATTCTCTGGAGCAGCCATAGGAAATAATT
Source organism: Xerus rutilus (assembly GCA_028644305.1). Taxonomy (NCBI): domain Eukaryota; kingdom Metazoa; phylum Chordata; class Mammalia; order Rodentia; family Sciuridae; genus Xerus; species Xerus rutilus. The sequence goes on along the minus strand of JAQQSJ010001503.1, from coordinate 11,189 downwards.
CCTGAGTCTTTTCTAGTTTTATGCTTCTTGGCTTATAGATTTTCACTTTTTATTCTGGTCTATATCTGATGGTTAATTTTATGTTTCAACTTGATTGGGCCAAAGCGTGCCCAGATATTTTGCTAAACATTATTCTGAGTGTGTCCATGAGAGTGTTTCTGGATGATATCAGCATTTGAATGGGTGAAATAAGAAAAGGAGATTGTCCTCTCCAATGTGGACAGGACCTGAAGAGAACAAAGTGCAGGAAGGAAGAATGTGCTTCCATTTTTTTTTCCTGCCTCACTACTTAGGCAATGCAATGGATTGGATGTTGTGTGTACCCATAATCTACATGTTGAAACCCTAATATCCAAGTTGGTGTCAGTAGGTGAAACCTTTGGGATGTATTTGGATGATTAGGTCGGAGCCCTCATGAATACAATTAATACTCTTATAAGAAGAGTCCAGAGAAATAACTAACTCTCCCATGTTAGGACATAGCCATAAGTCAGACATCTGCAATCCAAAAGAGGACCCACATTCGAAGCTATGACCTCAGATTTTCAGTTTCCTGAACTGTGAGAAAAGAATGTATTATAGAAGCTCAAACTCACTAAGACATCCTATACTCAGCTCATCTCCCCATCTCCATGATTTCTCTGTTGATGGCCTCAGGCACATTCAGAAAGCCCCTTTCTGTGCTCCTGAACCCATCAGCCCCCATCACAGTACCAATGGCATGGTACCATCCCTCTTTGCATCTTATCTGTTTGTCTACTCCACTAGATTGTGAATACCTCTTTCATACGGTTCATAGATTTATTTTATGTCTCCATGGTACCTACCATAGTGTCTGACATAATGTAGATGCTCAGGAAATGTTTGTTGAATGGAAAGTAAATGAATGAGTGAGGGGTCACTGAATAGTGGATTAAAGGAAGCATTTTCAGGATATTTTAAACACTCCACAGTGACCTTGGAGATGACATGTGGAGAGCTCAGATATCAGATAAATTCCAGAAGTCCCTTCTCTTTACTTTTCAATTTGGTTTTGAAGTATGTTATTCTGCTAGGTTATGTTAGTGGCTGCATTTGAATCCTCAAATGTGGTCCTGTTTCAGGGGCCAGATGCCAACTCCCTGTCAATATCAACAGTTATAAGTTTAAAGATAACAGGATCTCAGTATCCTACCCCTATACTAATAGCAAAGGAATTTAAATTTTCTGTTTGGCCTAGGTGAAGAAAAGATTCAATTCCTTGAGGATAGGAAATAGGTCTCAGTTATCTCAAGAACAATAGCTTGGTCATATGACTTGGCCTATCTTTGGTGTAAATAAATGTTCGTTGAATGAATAAATGAGCTTGTAGTTTTGAATGGTAACACTTTACATAAGCAAAATCCCATTTAAGAATGAAGAAATGCTAAACTTGGGAAAAACAAGATACCTTTGGATTTTCAAATTACCAATGATAAGGTTAGTAGTTGGGCAAGATCATGATTTTTGTGTTTTCTATGTGAGGGACTCTGTATTTAAAACTTTACCTTTATCATCTGAGTTAATCTCTGCATTAACTTTGCAAATTTAAATTGCCTCCCTTTATGGATGAAGAATTAAAGCTCAGATAAGCTGGGTAATCTGTCTAAGTTCACATAGCTGTAAAATACTACAGTTGGGATTGAAACTGTGAGCTGGTTTGAAAGCAAAGTCTATGAGGAGATGACTCAGACTTTATGGTTGGCGATCCAGAGACCAAGTTACCCCAGATAAAGTAAGAATGCTATTAGACATTTCAACTTGGACTCTGCTTGAAGAACTTCTTCAGCAGGACACCTTTGAATTTGAGTCTGATTGCAGCTTGTAGAGGGGTTTCTGGCATGGTCAGGGAGTAGATACTTCCACCACTGTTCTCTAACCTCAGGGGTTCTTGCAGGGCTGAGATGGTCTTTGAAACACAAAGATCAAAAGCACAACTTCAGGCTTTCAGATATTGTTCCGACCTCCAGCATTCCCTTCAGTTCACTGCAATCTGTGTATTTTTCTTCTTAAAAGATAATTTAGACTTTGGCAAGATGGTTGCCCATTTGGGTTGCGTGTGAGAATGTAAGTAGATGAAATTAGCATTGCAGGCACTTGACAGTTGCTTTATTAATTAGACTGCTTTATTTAGCAGACACTTTTCTATCATCCTCCCTCTTGCATATGCAGAATAGGGAACTACTTATGTGTTATGAATTGAGGAGTGCTGGGTTGGCCTCCTCTCATCCAAAAATAGCTCCCCTATTAGATGTCATTGGATCTAGAATCTTCCTATAGGTAAGCTTCTATGTCCTGGCTGGTTGTAAATTTCAAATTGACCCAAGTGGGGTAGAAAGCAATCCTGGAAGTTGTACTTAGAAAAAATATTAGACTTTCTCTTGTACAAGCTCCCAGTTGTTCTAAAAATCCTTTCCATAGCATTTTTCCAGATCTGGCCATCTAGCTGTTGCATGGATGCTTATAGTGTGTGTGTGTGGGGGGGCTTTTCATGGTTAATTGTCCCTTCTGGATTAAAAACTCTTTCTTCTTCAGAGCCCAAATCTGTTTCTGTAGGTTTTATATAAACATGGAGAGTGTACCAAAAATGGTGGGCATATATAAAGATTAGTAAGCAGATACCACTGCATCTAACACTTTTCCCTTTTCCCTAGAGGATGGCTCAGTTGTCTCCATTCTATCACTGCCTTTTACTGTAGAGCTCACAGTTCCCATCTAGTCTGTGAATTTACCTTAATATGCATCACCATCCTCTCTAGAATATTTGAGTTTTTCTTCTCTGGGGATCTCTCTCTTTTAATGTTAAATGTTCTTTGAACATTTGTTGCTTTCTTATTTATCTCTAAAACAAAACTTAAAATTATCCCTTGATCTTTCTATTTTTATTCAAATTTTCCTTTTGATATCAAATTCCTTGACTATATGATATATAGTCTTCACTCAAGTTCCCTTCATCTCTTCATCTCTCCCTCCATCTTTCCTTCTATCCACCCATCCATCCATCCATCCATCCATCCTGTTATATATCCATTTGCTTCTTTAGTCAATCATCTGGTCAAAAAGGTGTTTCCTAAGTTTTCTACAAATGAGACAAATAAGGAAGGCTTGTTCTGTGCTTGGGGTAAGTTGGAAGCTGATGACAGCTTCCAACATCTGCCCCAAGCAAACAGCTCACTTGCCTGCCCTGCATTGCTATTTTACTACTCCAATATCATAAGAGGTCATCTCCTTGGCAGAGTCTTAAAAGGAACCATATTTGAAGAGCATGTGGGAAACATGGCTTTAAGACATCCTCCCATGAGATACAGAGTAGAGCTTAAGAGAGATGGTGCTGAGGCTATCATCCGCCACCACCAACTAACAGACTACCTTTCTGCCTCCTCAGCATCCATAAACAAACCTATACTTGTATTTAACCTTCCAAAGACCAACAACAACCCAGATATGCTTCTACATAATAACAATAAAACTCTCCTACAACTTAGATGTTCTCATTCTCTCTATGAAACAAGTAAAACTAAGTCACGATAGTCATAGTAACTAGTTTTGCATGACATTCAAGGATCTGTATCAGTCATGATTCTCCTATGATTAATAACTTATCACTTCAAGACTAAATTATAAGTTTAAACATCACTAGCCATACTATATAAAATTGTGAGGGGAGTAAGATGCTGAAAAATAAAATATAATAAATGCAAATATCTACACACCAATCAAGGATGTACATAGCTATTGTACTTTCAGGTCATCCAATTGGTTGAGGCCATACTTGGCATTTGTAATTTGCTTTTTCCCACTATCCATTCCAGTTTCCCTTTGCCCTCATTCAGCCTTTTGGATGATCAAAAGTTCTTTACCTGAGGGGATGACTTGAAGATTTTACTTTGAAAAAGTCTGTATTTGACTGTGTTGGGTTGTCAGTACCCAATAACTTTTGCCATCGGGTATGGGATCAATAGACAGTTCCCCTAAGGAATTCTTAACTTCTCTGGATTCGTGACATATTGTTTCCTGTCTCTATTATTTAATAGAAATTTTATTTTTCCTTTATAATGAGGAGATATCATTAAGGACAATTAGTAACCATCTTCTTTGCCTTTTGGTAACTGGAAGGCTGGGTTGTGATCTCAACTTACAGTTCAATGGAATGATTGTTGAGTTCCCCAGTGAAACTATTACTACCTCAGCCACCAGCAGGTCTCAATGTTAGAGTCAGGAAGAAGTTTTGAAAGTTGGTTATAGGAGTAACAATGAGGGTGGCCACTCTTGTTTTCATAGTCTCCTACCTTTTTATTTTGGTGTCAGAGAAGGAGTCCTTTATTGGTGGCTGATTCACAGCATATACTGCATTTTTTTAAAGATTGCTTCCTGATTCTGAGCTAGTGCCATAACTGAGTTTTTATTAGGCCATTGCAATATTCTAGAAGGTCAGAGGTTTCTGTGTGGTAGAGAAAATGGTTAAAGAAGTGAACTCTGAGGGCACAAGTCCATTGCCTGACTCATTCTGCTGAAATGAATTTCTTTGTAGGAAGCAATATCATATGGAAGGAATATTAGGGAAATAAAGGTATTTGGCATGTTCGGGGATAAGTCCATAAGAAGCATAGGAATAGATAAGACAAATCCAAAACCAGAATAAGTCTATTCTAGTGAGGACAAATTGCTCACCCTTCATTAGAAAGAGCCCAGTATAATCTAACTGCCATGAGGTGTCTGGCTTCTTCTATTAGGGGATGATGCCACATTATGGACATGGTTTCCATTTCTGATTTTGGCAGGTGGGAAATTTGGCAATGGCAATAGCCAGCAGAGATCCATATTGTTGAATTAATGCATAACTTCAATCAGTGTCCTGATCATGCCTCTCAGGAGCCCACTGGCAAGCACTGGGGCAGTTGGGGCGAGACCTGAACCTGTCTAGAGTTCTCTACTTAAGTTATTGAGATTGGCCTTCACAGTAGGTTCCCCTTGGTAAAGAGTTGAATGAGACAGACAGCTCTGTACTCAGTGCCTCTTCTAACAGGTTCATCTCTCTGCTATTTCTTAGAGCTCCTGGTCACTTCTCTGATCCAACTATCCTCCCAAGCCTTTACCCATGTGGCCAAACCATTGGTTATGTCTTAGGAATCAATGAAGATCTACATCTCTGGTTATCTCTCCTTGAGGGAAAAGTTTGGTCCTTCATGTTATAATGTTGTTTCTCTAGTGGACCTTATGACTGACCACATATTTTTATTTAGAAGTTAGAGCACTGATTGAGGAAGAGCAGGATCTGAGATGTTTGTATGAATTTCCATGAGACCCATATTTCAAACCTCCACTCTGCTGAGCTGTCTTTGTCTGCAGGGGCTGGTCTTCTCTTGGATGCAGACTGCATTTCACTTCTCAGGGGATGTGGCTACCCTCAAGCTTCATCCCTTATGCTTGACTTTGCCTTTGGACTCATAACTATTGGGAGAACTCAGCAGCCCCCAGGAAGACATGCCTGAGAAATAGCTGTTGATAATCTCAGCTGCTCACTTCCAAAGAGGTACTGTTCTAGAAGCTTCTGCAACACTTCATGCTTACCTGCCTGATGCAGGAATAATGATGGTTTTTGCTGTTTTCTCTTTTCCAAATCTTCCATGGTGCTTCTCAGGGAAAGATTCAAAAAAGGAACCAGTCTGGCAAAAGAGTCTAGGAGATGTGGTTCCTGGGCCTCTGCCCATGTGCCGCCAAGGAGAGCTTAGGATAGCAGACACAATGACAAGTCCCAGCAGCCACCATTCATGTGAAGGACCTGGTGATGGGAACACTTGCAGACTCTGAGCAGAAGGGGAGGTGTTGACAAGGGAAGAAGGAGGATTTCTGTGAACTAGCTGTTTAGGAGTTTAGAAATACAATAAAATATCTTCAATTGGGCAAAAGTTTTATCATCACCAGAAATAGTTTCATAATTGTTCTTGCTTAAAAAAGTAGCCAGGACAGAAAAGTGATATAGTCTGTCCCCTATAAATGGCTTATGTCTTGGTAAAAACTGGTTCCTAAAAATTTACAAATTTCTAAAGATTCCTTGAAAGCTGTTAAAAATGTAGCTCTCATGTACAAACAAAATGATTCTCTGTGGGATTTGCAAGAGTTGTTTTGGTTTATAGAAACGCTGAAGTCTTTCTTTCACTGATGTGTTTTCTCCTGAGCATGAAATGTGTTCCAGCGGAAGCCAGAAGAGTGATAGAGCCAAGGAGTGAGTGAGACACATGTGTTCATTGAGAGGTTTTGACAAAGCATCCGGATGGGGGCATCTGTTATTAACAGTGGGAGCTTAATTGCACTCTTATTTCTCTTGGCCCATGCCGAGAAATAAGCCCAAACATCCCCTTTGGAGTGATTGCTGAAATGTAAGCTCTTTGGAAAAGAATAAGGGCTTAACATTTGAAAAATGTGTACTTTCTTGGCATCAGTGCCCAGAGTGTCTGAATTCTGAATAATGCATATGTGATTACTTCTGATTAATATTTTAATTCTCAATATTGTACCAACAGGGAGAATTTGATGACTTCTATAATAATAAGGACAAAGATTTTGATACAGGCATCAGAAGCGAACTCAACTATATCTGCAAGAACCCCTGATGCCCCAGGAAAATTCAGATCTGCCTTCATATACAGAACCCAAAGACTCCAGAATCAATAGAAAGGAGTGGATCTGTGTTGAGATCCTTTTTAGGGAACTAGGATAAACTCAGCTTTATACCAAGGAAAGGGATCCCACAGTTGGGCCCAAACCTACAGTTGCAGAGTTGGAGAGGGCCTCTTCCCAGCCACCTGGGTAGTCAGGAAGATGGCACTGCAGTTTAAGGCAGGGTAGAAAGTGAAAGCTTCAAGGAAGGGCACACTAGGAGTCTAGGAAGAGAATGCCTGGTTCCAGCAAGGGGCTGGGATGGGAGGTTCAGGTCTGCTTTGTGGCTAGTGGCCAGGTCCTGGGCTTGCTTTTCCAACTTGTGCTTTGTGGAGGTGAAGTCAACAATGGTGTGAGGCTTGTTAACACCTTAAGACTTAGTTGTGTCAGGAATTATACCACTGTGTGGCTCTGAGGAGCATATGACAAACAGCCTTTATTTGTAGACTCTTCTTCTTTGTAAACATCCTCCTATGACCATTTTTTTTTTCCTCTGAGGACACTACATATGGGCTAGGCACCAATTCCTGGATGTGAGTATATGTATGTGGTCCTAGCCTCTAATCAACACACCTAGACTCCCTTCATTAAGGGCAGATCCAGAGGATTTGGTGTCATTTTACTCTTCTGAAGTCTATTACCAACCAAGGAAATCATCATGCTGAAGTGTGTGAGCAGGCCTCCAGGGCTGCTTCCTTTGCAAGTGATAGAAACTCCACTCAAGCTGGCTTCTGTTACTTTTAAAAAATTTTTATTGCCTTATAAAACTGAAAAAAAAACAACAACCCACAACAGGGGATCTGACTTCAAAACCATCAGAAGACAGAGAATCAAGTGATGTCATGGCTCATGAGGACTCAAATGCCCTCTCCCACTCAGCTCTGATGTTCTCTTAGTATAACCCTTATAAAGATTCACTCCCTTTGAACCCTGCCCTGTGATTTGCAGGCATAGGTTCAGGAGCAAAGCAAGTTCCCCTTTCCTGTTCGTTCTGGTTTAAGTGCTGAGATGGTCTTTTTGGTTCAAGTTAGAGCCCATGAGCATATCCAGTCTAATCTCCCTGGCCAAGAAGATTCAATGTTTTGACTAATTGGGCGTGGCTCATGATCTGCTTCCAGAGATAGAAGCAGAATTATTGTACCTGAGCCACATAAACTGAAAGGTGGAGGGTGGGTGGTTCCCCAAGATAAATTAGGGTCTATAACCAAGAGAAGAAGTAGGAAAAAATAACAAATGTGTATGGAGAAATGAGGCAAATAAAGCTAGTTTATGAAGCAATTATCATGGTGGTCTGCCGCTATCATCTCAATTATGGGTATCATTTGATTAGGATGACTGCCTAAAACACTGTGTTGAGAAGGATTCCAAGTCTGAATTTTTGCATCCTGTCTTAGAGTAAAAATTGGTAAGCAAAGTCCATCACGGATGCAGCAAGGAAGGCTGGTGCTATAAGTGTTATGAATTTGTCAACCCTGATGTTGAAGATTCTTTCTTTTGTCATTAAGATCACATATGCATTTAAAATTATGTTTTTTTTTTCTTTGAGAAAGATAACATGAGTTGAGAAATACCTTTTTCCTACTGAAGATGAGCAATATACTCAAGTGTCTCTTGCTTTGATGAAAGTTCCTGGGTATAATGCTCCCAACTTCCTTCTGTAGAAATCAAGGTAAAGCAGAGAGCTTAGCAAGTATTATCAAGATCTGGTTAGGAACTGTGTGCAGCGTCTAGGGAGTGCTTGAATGCTTTTGCTTCTAGCACAATTACATTGTGAATGAGCCAATTGTGTGGAAGATGTAAAATGTTTCCAAGTGGATTTCTCATCTTGACAAACTCCTCCACTAACTACCAGGGAGCCTGTGCTCTTTAGCAGTTGAAGGTAATAGGCCTTAAGGATGAATAGTTGGGATGCTAGCAGCCCCAGCTCCCCACCCACTGCACAATGCAGTCAGCTGAATCCTCTGTGATCTGTAGCTGCCACCACTCCTGGTCTTGATGCACACTCCTCGTGCATGGTCTTCCTGCTCTGCGTTTCCACTCTCACTCAGCTGACATTTCCCAATGAAGACACTTAACTTCATTTTTTGCCACCATTGCTCAGGCACAAGTCAGTTTCCACTGATGCCTGAGCTTCCAACAGTCCTGGGTACACATGGCCACTAGGATTTGGGCTCAGAGAGATGTTCCTGGGGGTGTGCTCTCCCGTGCCCATTCAGCAACACCTTGGGTCATCCATACCAGGAATGAAGACACAGAGATAAATATCACCAATCCCTGCTCTCAAGACTGTGGAATCTATCGGCAAAGACAGACTGTCCATCATATAAGTCAGAATATGGAACATTAAGTTTTAAAGTAGAGGGAGTGGACCTGAAGAGGCTGTCTGAAGAACAATAGTAAGTAGGCTTATTGTTTCTTGATGCTCATGGCCATCCTATGAGGTTGGCAGGACATGTGTTTTTATAATCATTGCTCCAAAGTATAATCATTGCATATCCATTTGCTCATTCATCTAACTTTTTTAGTACTTACTGTGTGTCAGGTACATTGCTAAGTGATGGGCATACAAAGATGAAAATGCCATCCTGTATCCTTGAACTTGAGATGCTCACATTTACCCCTGGACATGGGGCCACTGAAACACTGTACTTAGCAGAACAGGTTATTTCCTCCCTATGCAGACTCTCCTCTTAAGACCTCATATTATATATTCCACTGGAGGACAGGGCTTTCCTAAAATGATCTGCTCCTGAAGGCAGCACAGGATTTTCACAGTAAGACATTTCTCTAACAGTTCCCTGAGGTGTTTTCTCTGAGTAAAGAGGTCCTGGTTGTATGGATGTAGAGAGAACCTACTGGTGGGAGGTTATCCTGTGAACAGAGAAAGTCAACTCCCTAAAATTTTCTGTTCAAATAGTTGTTGACATCTCTCTGAAAATGTTTTAAAGAATGGTCTATAAACACCACATTTTGGAGTTATGTTTACAGAACCATCTATCATGTTTACAAAGAAGATCTTGAGGCAGGAATCTTGGGGCTCTCCATAGACCCAGCAATGCCATCCTCTGGGTGTTGTGCAGGATGCCTTTGAACTGCTCTACAGTGAACCAGAGAAGTCTGGCACCACTGCTGCCTCCCTGGCCCTGGGCTAAATACTAAGAAGGCAATTCCATGTTCTCTCAACTTTAGAAGGCTATTAGAAACGACATTAAGGTTATTTTTCTGCAATCATCTAATACAATGCTTAAGCCATTTGTTTGTTTTTACTGCTTTCCTGAAAAGTTGTTAAAAATAAAGGATATTTTTAAGTTGATAAAGAGAACATTCTTATTTTGTTATTCCCAGGTTAGACTGTTCTAGCTGGAGACAGGAAATGTTGGGGTTAACTCGTGTGCACCCTTTTAGAGGCATTCTGCCAGTCTACAAAACAGCACAAACCTGCCATCCTGTAGAACTGGGAAGACCACATGGCGAGACACAGAAGGCTCTCTGGACAGTCTATGCTCTTGTGACCAACAAATGGCCTGTGTGGGGACAGTGGCTCATGCTGTCCTAGACAAAGGAAGCAAATGCTAGTAGGTTGCTTTGTCTTTTCATGCTCTTCTCTCTCTCTCTACTTGGGCAGTTGGGGGCTTTGGGGAATATACGGCTGGCAGAGTTGGAATGGAGTTGTGACCAAACAGATTTTTGTCTCTTCCATGCCTAACAAATCTACTTGGAGACTGGAAAAGCACTCAGTCCCACGAGGCTGAGTGACATTGCTTTCTCCTCTAGAGCTTACTCTCTGGGAATAATTAGGATTCAGTTATACCACGTCCATTTAGATACTTTAAAAATTCTTAAACCTCTCTGCTTGACCCAATGCTGCCCTGACAAAGAAAAGAGAGAGGGCCTAGTTAATTTTATCCCACAATTTTCAACTAATAGGAGGCACAATCCAATTATAGATGTGAAATTGCCTTCTTGACTCCACGCTCATGGTTGAATGTCACTGAGTCACCATGCACTCTTAGGAAGAAACAGTTTATCTCCAGCATCCTCCGCAGTGAAGGGCCACCTGTAGCAGTGAATCACTGAGAACCAGAGGGTGTGTGAGTGAGACACTTGCATACTAGCTAGCAGCCTCATACATTCTCACAGGCAGGGCCTTTGTTAGGCTCTGTTCACGTCAGAGGTTACTTATTGTCGACTACACACAAGGGCTCAGATCTTCTTCTTGTTATGCTGTCCTTTATAGGCATCCAAATGCAGTGGGACTAGTCTTCTTTAAAACTGGCCTTCTGTGGCTGCTGCCCACTATTGGGAAAATGGCTATATCTATTTTGGGGAGAAATCTGGGTTTCATCCCTTGATGAGCTCAGAGCTGTTAGATCCTTTGGTGGTTCTGTGCTGGCTTCAGTTGCTAACACCTTCCCACTCTGGTGTCTGGTGCTGGCAGTCTACGTTCTGACTTGCTTGGGAAGCACAGTGATGGTCATCAGACATGGGTCTTGTTGCCACTGTATAGTATC
>JAQQSJ010001502.1:0-13908 GCA_028644305.1 Xerus rutilus | reverse complement strand
AGGGAAGATGAACACAGACTGGGAAAGGATTAGGAGACATGAACAGGTTTGTAGAAGCTAAACAGGAATATTTGTTGCTCACAAGCAGAGACAGAGCAATGATGGGGCACACAGGAGGAGTGGTGATTTTATCTCAATTCACCCTAGGTTGGAGATCTTTTTGGCATTGATGATAGGGCCAAATTGGATCAAGGGAAAGAGTGTGTTGGGGATGGTGGAATGTGATAATCTGCCTTTTTTTTCAGTTAGATTTTCAGTTTGGAACCTAGAGATACTCAAGGAGGCCCTACTGACAAAATTTAGGCCTAAGTTTAGGATTGAATCCTTGATGACTGATCACTTATAATGAGATCACAGATTAGGACTTCTTCCAGAAAATCTTGGGTACCAATTACCACAGTAACCTCCAATGTTTTATTGCTCCCTGTGTGAAACAAAAAAGGCCTCAAGTTCTGAGTTTCTCATGGATGGGAGTAAATAATTTGTACATCTAAAGAAACACTAAGAATCAGCATGCCCAACAAAAGCAGTTGACTGGTGTTTAGCCACGCAGGCTCACAGTGGCCCATGCTACCTTCAGGACAGATCAATCAGATCTGACATGAACAGAAGGGGACCGTGGTAGAACAGCATTCTTCCCTACCTACATGTCCCCTGCCTCCTCTAAGAAAGAAGATATTCCTTTACTATTTGAGAGCCTTCTTTCTTTAGCCATGGCTAAGCACTAATTACAGTCATGTGGCCTCATATGGAGTTCATCATTGTGGTCATTTATTCACCATGAATTTGTTCAGGAGTTGGCAGACCAGGAAGACAGAGGACAGTGACCTGCAAGCCAAGAACTATTACAGTGGCCCCCATTTGTCAGCAGGGTATCCTTTCCAAAACAACTAGTCAATGCCTGAAACTGCTAATTGTACTGAACTCTGTATTTTTCCTGCGTGTACATGCTTATTATGAAGTTTAATTTACAAATTATGCACAGTGAAATCAATAACCTTAACTTATCATAAAATTTAACATTCATATGTAATAAAATTTCCATAGACATTGACAACTCACCCCAAATATCTTATTCTATTTTCACCTTTTTATTTATTTCACCACCTTACTGTCCCCATGCCCCCTCCCCCTTTACCCCCCTGTGAACAGAGTTCCACCATTGATCCCATGACCTTCCCCACATTATGGATCAGCATCCACTTATCAACAAGTACATTCGGCATTTGGTTTTCTGAGATTGGCTTATTCACTTAGCATGATATCCTCCAACTCCATCCATTTACCTACAAATCCATAATTTTATTCTCTTTTATTGCTGAGTAATATTCCATTGTGTATATATACCACAATTTCTTTATCCAGTCATCTATCGAAGGGCATCTAGGTTGGTTCCACAGTTTAGCTATTGTGAATTTAGCTACTATAAACATTGAAGTGGTTGTAGCACTGTAGTTTGCTGTTTTTAAGTCTTCTGAGTATAGATCAAGGAGTAGGATACCAGGCTCAAATGGTGGTTCCATTCCTAGTTTTCTAAGGAATCTCCATACTGCTTTCCAGCTTGTTTGTACCAATTTGCAGTTCCACCAGCAATGTATGAGCGTGCCTTTTTCCCCACAACCTCAACAACATTTATTGTTGTTTGTATTCTTGATAATTGCCATTCTGACTGGTGTGAGATGAAATCTTAGAGTAGTTTTGATTTGCATTTCTCTGGTTGCTAAAGATGTTGAACATTTTTTCATATGTCAGTTGATGGATTGTATGTCTTCTTAATTTCAAGTATTTCTGATTGTTTTTTTCACAATCTCTAGCTCTTCTTAAAGTAATCTTTTGCTACTTGTAATTGTTCTCTTATCTCTTTGTTAGAATGACTGATGGTTGCCTTTATTTGCTCACCTATTTCTTTGTTGTATTGATCAATGTTTGCCTGTAATTGTTCACTTATGTCCTTTTTTAGTTCGCTGATCATTTTAATTATGTACATTCTGAATTCTTTCTCTGACATTTCAACAACTGTGCTGTCAGTGGATTCTGTTACAGTGGTATCCCGGTTTATTTGGGGTAATTTCTTCCCTTGTTTTTTCATTTTGATTGTGTATATTCCTTTCTTGAAATACCAATCTGAGGTATTTCAGCTTCTATCGTATAATCTTGTATTGACACTCCAGGTTACCTGTGTCTCACCTTGGAGCTACTTCTGTTCTCCCAGTGTCCCCAGATGGGCACTACTGCCACAAAAGTTGGTGGCAGAGGTAGTGGATGTACCTCTAGAAGGCAGTGGGAGTGACCTAGGCTGGGCTCCTGAGGCAGCTCGTGAGGGCTGTTTTGCCCCTCTCTTGCACTCCTGCCAGTGAACACGAACTCTGAAGTGGAAGTGGAGGTGGGCCCAGGTCTCACTTAGGCAGGGTCACACACAGGAGAATCTGTGTGTGAGGTCTCTCCAGCCAGGTATTAGTTTCCTCCTTGACCAGTGGGGAGGAGGGATTCCCCAGAAGCCCCTGACAAACACGGAAAGAGAACGGTAAAGCCGCCCAGCACGATATCACCACGCACGAGCTGGGGAGTTCTGTCTCAAGCAGGAACTATTTATTAAGGGGAAGTTACAAGCTTATATAGGGGAGGGTACACAATGGTGTTTCTTTTCTAAACTAAGAATGCGAAAGTAAGCTGTTCACATGCAGCAGTATAGAGGCACTTAGCTAGGGGAACATGCATTGTCCACGAGCACGGAAATAAAGGTCAACCAATAAGGGTGAGGTGATGTGGCTCTCTTGGGGTCAGCCCTGAGCTGGTTGCTCGGCGTCATCTTATGGTAATTCCCCCTTTTTGTTTTGTAATAGGCAGTGTGAGCCGTCCTCGCGTGTGTGCCTGTCTTAGGTTGTCCCCATCTTTCAGGGGATCTTACCCGTCATTGACTACCACACTAGCGTTTTGGGTCTCACCTGCCTAGGGGCCATCCTGCTAGAATGCCCTGGGGGAGGGGCTCTCTTCCTCTTGAGAGAGTTCCTTATAGTGAGGACTGGCCATCATCACCTGATATTGTCATTCTGTGACCATCAACTCTATGATTCTGATCCACTCTTTGACAAATGCCAATAGCTTATTTACAAAAATAGGACCTCAGGTCAGAATCAGTAACAAGAGAATCAAGGGTCCAGCTACAGTAGAAATTAGGGTAGTTATCCAAGGAGACTGATTAAACCAGGATTCATACCAGATCTCTTGTGATTCCCTTGGCAAGTCCCTCCCTGAGCTCTGCCATGGAATCCCTGATGACCTTGGTATGGTCAGCATAAAAGCAGCATTCTTCCCCTAATGCTGCACAAAGACCTCCCTGTTGTAAAAGTAACAGGTCGAGTCCATGCTGGTTTCGTAGGACCACTTCTGATAGTGAGGTCAGGGATTTTTCCAGAAGGCTGAAGGTTGTTCAATTTGTTCCAAGTCCTTGTTAATAGCTGTCCATAGAGCATCAAGTCCTCACTGTTTGGTAACTAGGGAGGCAATGCTGGTACGAGTTCTGGCTAGCCCTAGGCCAAACAGGGTAACAATGGGCAACACTGTGAGGGGCTCTCTTTTTGCCCTCTGTGGGAGCCCCTCGTACCAATGTGAGTAGATGTAATCTTCATTGTGGTAGATAATGCAAGGCAGGACAGCCACTCTGGGGAACACAGAATTCTGGGGATTGGTTAAACACCTGACACGACACATGGGGAGTTAGACAGGTCTCGGAGCAAACCCACCAGTGCCCTCCATTAGGAGATAGCCAGCAATGGGTTTTGGAGCAAGGAGAACTAAAATTATTGGTACACATGCTCATCCTGTGAGATGGTATGGTCCCCACGCATGTGCCTTGGCCGCTGACCTGGGTCAGGATTACTCCAGTTTTTTGCTTGTCCAGGAGCTCAGGGTATTGCTGGATGAATTGAAAGAGATGTTCATCCCTATTGCTTCATAATATGAGGGGTCAACATCATAGCACAGCCAACAGGTCTCAGTAAGATTAGGGTATGACCCATTGAGGGTATCATACATGGCAGAAATAACATTCCATAAGTGATTGGAGGGTTCTCTCAAGGGGCCTTGAGGAGGGGTTATGGGGCCCCTGGGAGAGATCCCAGGAGCTTGGGGAGAGGTCACAGGAGAACTGCCCTGGGGGGCTAAGGGATTGGAAGGATCCACGGGTCTGGGACCTCAGGGGTGGCTGAGGACTTTATTTGGCCCTATGGTTTGGATCATGGTTGTTATTTTCCGTCTAATCCCAAAGAGGAGCCTATCATTGTACCATGCCTGATAAAGTTGCAGTCCCCAGGAAATACCCTCTCTGTCCCAGGCAGTAGCCTTCTTTCTCTTATTTGTAAAGGTGATATTGAGGGAGTTGCAATGGATGCCCCGAGCCCAGAAGTTTTGTGTATTGTGAAAAGGGTAATCCGGTGTCCCTTTCTGGGAGACTCTGATAAGATTTTTGGGTTCCCCTCTTATCCAGTGTACTGTACTTGTGGTTTTGCATCCTCAGTCCTTCCAATAGAAGGATTCAGGGCCTCCACAGTTTTGCCTCCTTGTATGCGCAGGACACACATAAAAGGCATCCTTTTGCAAGGCGCTTAGCCCTCAAGTAGACTCAACACTCGGGGTCCCAGTTGCTTTTGATGAGTCTAGGTTCCAATACTCATCAGCTAATTTGCATAAGTCGGCTGTCAGGGAAGGAAACCAGGTTTTTGGATGGAGCCCTGTAACACTGGATGCAATAGCTCCAGAGCCCGAGATGAATACTTCCCAGGTGTTGTTATAGGCCTGATGGGGGTTGGGATTAGTTCCCTGAGAAAGGTCCCTGAGGACCAGGAAAAGAAACATGTATACCTTCATGATCACTAGGGGGCCACAGTATGATTAAAGAGAGCTAGCCCTGTTGAGATACAGATTACCACAATAAAGGTGATCAGGGAAATGATGAGTAGTCCCACGCAGGCCAGGCAAAGGGTCCAGAACAGTTTGGGCATTCCTGTAGGAAATAAAAGATCATTCCTCAAGAGAGAGACTTTCTCTTGGTCAGGGATGGTTAGATGGGGTATATTTAAGATTTCTTGCTGGAACCCATATAGGTTGTTCTTCTCCGTGAGGGAATACACAACCAAATCCTCACCCAGAATTTATGAGCGGATCTGGGCCTTTCCAGTCACCTGTCAGGGGATCTTTCTATTGAACTTCAACAGTCACATATGGCGCCTATTGGGACCAATGTCTCTGGAATGCCTTCAGGGGGTAATCCTTAGAAAAATTTAAAATATTTAGTGTGAGCAAAGCTAATCTTAATTGGGTGTGGGGGTTTGTTCCCTCTTTTTGTTTTTGTAATTCATCTTTTAAAGTTTTATTGTGTCTTTTAATTATTGTCTGTCCTTGTGGGTTATAGGGTGAACCTGTGATATGTTTAACATTCCAACATTGGAAGAAGTTCTGTAGTGCTTTACTCATAAAACATGGACCATTGTCTGTTTTTAAAGACCAGGGTACTCCAATAATATTAATAGCCATCAATAAAGCTGTAATAACATGTTTGGTGGGTTTTTTTCAGCTTGACCAAGGCAAATGTAAAAGAGGAGTATGTGTCTATAATCATATGGACATATTTTGGATTGCCTTGAAATTTTTATAAGTAAACTACAAATATTTTGAATGTTGAAGGTAATTTTAGAGGCGGCAGCCAAGGAGAAATGTTTCCAATACAAAGGACAATTATTTTGTCAAAGGCATGCCATAGGAGTTGTATGGTTAAAGATAATAATTGTCAGGTCCGTCGTAGGATCATATCTAGTTAAATTAGCTTTGGGTAAAGACTTGTTAATTTTATAACATTTTATCACTTACTCTAAACATATTTTAACACTTACTTTAAATCTTCTTGTTTCTTTTACCATATGAAGACTTTCTTACCCAGAAACACTTCCTTTTTCCTTCCACTACGTGCCATATCTAGAATCTTTAATTTTCTTTAATTTACATCCCAAAATAATCCTTGTAAATTTTTGAATTTAGGCAAATCACTCCATTTTAATGATAAGAAATACTTTGTTATTTATAGTACTTTAAATGAAACAGTAGAAACCTTCAGGCCTTCATGTGTAGAACCCAGAACGCAAAGAAAGGATAACTGACTCCATTTTTTAAATCAAATTAGGCAAGCCTACACTGTGTACACAAATCAGTTGTACAGCTTAAAGGATGTCCCCTTTAAGTAGTGTGGGCAGCAGCTTCATCCAGGAACAAGGAAGTCTGAAACACAGAGAACCATAAAGGAAGGTTTACAACTAACAAGATTCTGGCAGTAGCAATACAGAGGCAAATTACAAATCAATGATTTACATGGCTCAACCTCCTAGATATGGAGTAAAGTCAGATTCCAATATGAGGGCACCACTTAAATTTTAAGGAGGGCAATGTTACTTTTAACTTAGGTTATCCATGGAAACCAGGTTTAGTTAACAATTTAAGTCATCATTTTCTGCTGAAGGAAGTTCTAGAAGGAATGATAATTAATTACCACTTAAGTAATTTATAGAGAACAATATCCTTTTTTGTCCAACTGTCTGGAAAGAAAAACATGTGAGGTAGTGATTTTAAAGACATTATTGATTTTATTTGTTTACACAATTTAAAGTGAACTTTTTGAATCACGTGAATCAAAGGTATTTGGATCCATTTTTTAATTTTAGTTTAGGAGTGCACTATATGCTGGATTTGATACACAAACACATGTAGACAATACACAAGACAAAACATGTATAGACATCAAACACATGTGAACATCAAATGAAAAATAAAGGCCTTTTGAATTAAATGTATACCTTATAAATTGCTCTTTGAGCAAAGTAGAGTGTAAAAAAAACTTTTGTAGTTGGATAAAATATATCTGATCAGAAATCTTAATTTTTGCATACAGAGTCAAAAATCAGGAGCTATAAAAATATATAGAATTCAAAACCCAAGAGTCCTGGAAAATATGACAGAGCTGTTAATTGTTTCAATAAAGCAACACGAGAAAAGAAGGAGAGAGAGAGAGGAGGGAAGGGGAAAGAGAAACCTCAGGCTTTTTGTTTTTGTTTTTGTCTCAAACCACTTATCAGGTTTTCTCTTAGCATTGGAATGTAAACTCCAATGCAGTGTGCCCAGGGGAACTGTTATCTGTCTGGGGCTTTTTAACCCTTTTTTCCCCAGTTGGCATTTAGGCTAGGTTTGGGTAAGAAATTGACCTGCTCTCTGCAGTGTGTTTTCTGCTTTTTGAGTCAATTTTCTTTTAACTGTCCCCAAATTGGGGGAGCATCCAAGGCGGATATAGCAGTTTGAGCATCTGTGATCTCTAAACCTCTACTTTCGAGCATATATCTCAGTGCCTTAAGTGCAAGGTCACCCACCCTTGAAGAAGATTGCCCCATCTTTCCAGGGATGCTTTACCTTGTCTCTCCTCGATTAGCTCAGTCCACCGGCTATGTGCAGGTCAGGTCCCCACGACATTTTGGGGAACCTCTGGTCCTCGTATGCCTCACACAGGGCACCAGATGTCAGGGTTCCTCCAGCCAGGTATTAGTCTCCTCCTCGACCAGTGGGGAGGGGGGATTCCCCAGAAGCCCCCGACAAACACGGAAAGAGAACGGTAAACCACCCGGCACGATATCACCATGCACGAGCCAGGGAGTTCTGTCTCAAGCAGGAACTGTTTATTAAGGAGAAGTTACAAGCTTATATAGGAGAGGGTATACAATGGTGTTTCTTTTCTAAACTAAGAATGTGGAAGTGAGCTGTTTATGTGCAGCAGTATAGAGGCATTTAGCTACGGGAACATGCATTGTCCACAAGCATGGAAATAGAGGTCAACAAATAAGGGTGAGGTGATGGTGACTCTCTCGGGGCAGCATGGTCAGCCCTGAGCTGGTTGCTTGGCACCATCTTGTGGTGAGCCCCATACTGTGTGTGACCCTTACAGTGAGTGTGAGTTCCCCTGGGGCTGGAGGATAGCAGGTTCTGTTCTGCCTTCAACTGGGCACCTCTCGCATTCCCTAAGCATGGATTTGGGCCTCCTGTCTCACCCGACCACATGAACACTGGAGCGGAACTGAGGCAGGCCCAGAGCACAGTAGGGTGGGGCCTCTTCATGCTGGGATCTCTGCAGGCCCCAATTAACCTTGGTATGCCTTTCTCTGTGGCTAGCAGCTATCAGGCCCTGGTCTCCTGTTGGCTGGACACCCATGGAGTTTCCTGAGGGTGGATCTGGGCCCTCTGTGTCTCCTACCAGTACACAGGAACTCTGGAGTGGAACTGAGGTGGGCCCAGGCTGCCCTTGGGCAGGGCTGCCTCCGCTGGGATCTCTGGAGTGACTCTTACCTTGAATTTGGGCTTGCCAGTGGCTAGCAGCTAGCAGTCCCTGGTCTCCCGTTGGCTGGACACTGGTGGAGTTTCCTGAGGGCAGATCTGAGCCTTCTCTCACCTTTTTACATAAAGGAAGCACCTCAGGGCTCCTCTTTGGCGTAACCAGAATCACCAGTATGACAACTCCTTGTGTTGGTGTGGATATTGCATAAAATGTTTCCTTGTGCATAATCACTCTGATGCCACTAAATACATCTGATAACCTAGTGGATAACTAACTTAATAATGGGGGAAATGGGAGATATAGAAAGGCGCACACTGCACACACACTGATAGAGGGACCATTCATGCCCTTTCCTGTGCAGGTTGAAGCAGGATGGTGTGAGACATCATCACATGACTCAGAACACCATCAAATTTAAAATCTATGGGTTGTTTAGTTTGAATTTTTTCCATTTAGTAATTTTAGATTTGGGTTGACTTCCTACGTCTGAAACAGTAAAAATTGAAACTATGAAGAAGGGAATATAACTGTACTTGGAAAGACATGAAACCAAACTTTTCTATACCTCTGTCCACTTTTGACCATGAGAAGAAAGTGCTCCTCCCCTTCTCCCCACCATCAGTGATGGGGATGGGGAAGCATTGAAAAAAGACCCTCAGTGATAAAAAGTTCTTGTACTGTTAGGTGACCATTTCTGAAGAGAAGGTCACTATGCCTAGGACCCCTGGACAAAGCTACATATTATTAGCCTGAGATGGGACCAATGGGCTGATTACATCAAAGTGTTTTTCCATTTAATATTTTAAAATCTAGGGACACCTGAACACACAGAATTGGGACACAATACACTTGCCACTTTCATGCTCATGTGCATATATTTTTGGTGGGAAGAATAAAAGATATTTCACACCATTCTTATTTTAAAACCTGTGAAGCAAGTTGTTCTCACAATGCAGATTCCAATGAACTTTTTTAAATTAATGAGTTAAAGATAAAAATTACCATTTGAAGGTATAAAATTTATTGGCACTCAGTATTGGTAGTAATTGGTGTTGCACAATTACTACCTCTTCCTAGTACTAAAATATTTTCATTGTTCTCAAAGAAAAATTTATACCCATTAATGAAGTACTGCATTCCACCTTATCTGTAGACTTTGGCCATCAATAATCACCTTTTTGGCTGTATGTAGTTCCATATTCTTAAAAATTCAGGTACATAGGACCACATGTACTATAATCTTCAGTGTTACACGTTGCATTATTTTCTCAAAGTATATCTCCATTTTACAGTTTCATGGCTAATTGATATCCCCTGCATATATACTTGCAGAGGAGTGGTCATGTGAATGATGATGTCTGATTGCCTTGTGGTTGTGGTGTGCTTGCACTAGGATTTTTCTGTGCAAAGGTGCAGGTTAACATTTCCCAGTTGCTATGGTGACACAGGACTATGGTCTTTCTGTGCAAAAGCTCAGTTATCAGTTTAACCTTGAATCTAAGACATGAGCTCCCAGGGATAGAGGATTCTGAACATAGTGAGATAATTATAATGTATCATCAGTGCTGTGATTTCAAGTGTCCTTGCTTGCAGAAACTTTATCACAAATAACATTTTTTCTTTTTTAAATTTGTTCTAATTAGTTATTCATAACAGTAGAATGCATTTTGACATACATGCATATATGGAGTATATCTTCTCATTCTTCTGGCTGTAAATGATATACAGACACACTGATCATGTAATCATATATGTACATAAGGTAATATGGTCTGATTTATTCTGCTGTCCTTTCTACCCCCATACTCCTTCCCCTCCCTTCACAGCTCAATTCGAAATATCTAAAATATGGAACCAACCTGGATGCCCCTCAACAGAGGGATGGATAAAGAAAATGTGGTACATATACAACATGGAATATTACTCAGCCTTAAATAAGAATGAAATTATGGCATTTTCAGGAAAATGAATGGACTGAAGAATATCACAAATAACTTTTTAATGATAAATCCTATATAATAAACATGTGAAGCCAGCTCTGGCTTACTGTTCTCAAACAGAGGTCAATTTCCCACCTGATCTCACCTTTCTAAATATTTGTGTGTTTTTCTTAATGCCACATTGCCCTTCACCGGTTTCTGGGGTTCAGCTGTGCAGGATGCATAATTTATCCATTCTTTTTTTTTTTTTTTTTTTTTTTTTGGTACCACGGATTGAACTCATGGGCACTCAACCACTGAGCCACATCCTCAGCCCTATTTTGTGTTTTATTTAGAGAAACGGTTTCAGTAAATTGCTTCGTACTTCATTGTTGCTGAGGCTTTCTCTGAACTCACAATTATTGTGACTCAGACTCCAAAAGTGCTGAGATTACAGGGTGTGCCACCATGCCAGCTTATACATTCATTTTTTGATGGAATTTGTATCTTATATCTATTTTTATTTTGTGCATAGTGTTGTTTTGAACATGTGCATACAAATTTTGGGTTAAATGCATGTTTCTATATCTGGGGGAGCATATATCTAGAGTAAAATTATTGAGTTATGTGGTAATTCTATATTAATTTTCTAAGGATCTGCTCTTTTATACCCATGTTATATCAACATTTGAAATTTCCAAGAGCAATGTTTGAGGTTTCCAATGACTCCAGATAGTTTCCAAATTCATTATCATAAGAGAAATTTTTGTAAATATTAATAATAAACTAATTCACCTGGATGAGTTGGGAACCACCATGATCAGGAACGTGTTTGATATCTGAGAAGGACAGTGAGATGAACTGAGCATGGACTCTGCTATCTACAGGGGACCACACTAGATTCCCAGAGCCCGAGGCTCTCTAAGTCACCATCACCTCAGCAGCTGAGCACAAACCAAATCCTCTTCCTCTCACCACCATAAACCCTGGAAAGTTCTTTCCTGGAAACAAGAATTGTCTGCCTGTGCAGAAGTTGAAAGTTTTCATGGAATAATGGCCACATGCAGAGGTTTTTCCAGATATATCCATATTACTTAGAAACTATCATAATCATCACAGCTACAGCCAATATTTTTTTCCTGACCAGATATTTTCACCAGCAATGACAGAGGAATGCTGAGCTGAGCAGAAGGAGCAGATGTCTATTCTGTGCCTACCCACGTAAGAGTCATGTTTATATGGTTTAAGAATCATGTAACTAATTAAAAATTAGGCAAGATTCCAGGGCTGCTTAAGGAGGATGTCTTGTCAGAATTAGAATAACAGGATTAGTCACAAATTCTTGAGTGTTAAATACTAAATACTAAGAGAAGGATTTCTCTTTCTTTTTTTCTCACTAAGATATGCTTGTTCCAGTCTCTGTAATAATGCACATTGATGCTGCAGTACAGGACATAGTCACATTATGACCAACATACTCAGAAAGAAACAGACATGTCACGGGTTCTCAGGTCTGACCTCCATCCTGAAACAAATGTTGATTGTTACTATTAGGTTTAGGGAAACAACCTTGATTATTTCATTGTTCTAGAGGTCCATGGGGAAATATTAAAAATCTGTGAGCTTCCTCCTACATGTTCACTGTCCCATGCACCATAATTCAGTGGAAAGATGTAAGGTGTGAGATGTATGAATGTGCACTTGACTGTTGAGACCACATGGAGACACTGCAGCCTTCCCATCTGGCATTGATAATGATGTCAGCAGCTGCAGTGGAGAATGAATTGGAGGGTAACTGTGAGATAGGTAGACTAGTTTTGTGATAAAGGCACCACTTTAAAAGGAAATGATTTTCTGCTGTTTGGGGAAAAATGGAAAAGAAAAAAATGAGCAAATAAAGATAAAAATGGACCTTTTTTGTTATTTGTGTGTGTGTGTGTGTGTGTGTGTGTGATGCTGAGGACTGAATGCAGGGCCTTGTGCATGCAAGCAAAGCCTCTACCAACTGAGCCATATTGTCAGCCCTAGAACTGTGGAAAGCCAACCTTTTAAAAACTTTTCAAATATTAATGATAAACTAATTCACCTGGATGTGTTGGGAACCACCATGATCAGGAACGTGTTTGAAATCTGAGAAGGACAGTGAGATGAACTGAGCATGGACTCTGCTATATACAGGGGACCACACTAGGTTCCCAGATTCCCTTCAATAGATGAATGGATAAAGAAACTGTGGTATATATACACAACAGAATATTACTCAGCAATAAAAGAGAATAAAATTATGGCATTTCCAGGTAAATGGATGGAATTAGAGAACATCATGCTACGTGAAGTAAGCCAATCCCAAAAAACCAAAGGCCAAATGTTCTCTCTAATTAGTGAATGCTAATACCTAATGGGGATGGGGTGGGGAGCACTGGATAAATGGAGGAACTTTGGATGGGGCAGGAGGAAGTGGGGGAGGGGAGGAGCATGGAGTAGCAAAAATGATGGAATGAGATGGACATCAATACCCTAGGTACATGTATGAAGACACACATGATGTGACTGTATCTTTTTCATAACCAGAGAAATAAGAAATTGTGCTCCATATATGTATTAAGACTTGAAATGCATTCTTCTGTTTTAAAAATCAATTAAAAAAAGAAAAGAAAAAAAGATAAAAATGGAGATGGAATGGGCAAGATTTAAAGATGAATTGAAACAAGTCCCAGGTTCTCTTGCAGCCAAGCAGTTTCTTAATTGGTGAGAATATTGTTTTTTTCATACAAGAGGTACTACAAGTGCTTTTTCCTAGAAGTGATTTCATCTGTCCTTAAACATGACCACTGAAGTAGCCAAATCAAATCAGGCCCATCCAAGCCACAAATACTGGAGAAAATCACAAGTGTTGACAATATTTATAAGTGCTGGGGAAATCTTGGCATGGAGAACCCCAGCATGAGAGGGGCAGCCTACCCTGGGCCAACCCAGAGGCTATTTGGCCCAATCAACTAGTACACAAAAGTCACAGTTTGGCAGCCATGAATGGGAAACTCAACCTGGAAATACTTTAATACTTCTGTGAGACAGTGGAGCAAAGTCAGATCTGTAGTTTAGATCTGTGTGCTCAGGAATGAAATCAATTAATTAATCTGGCAAACACCAACCATAAGATCTGAAGTGAGGCTTAACAAATCAGAGGACTTTCTGGCACAGAGAATTTCTGACATGGAGTCCATTTGCCTGAGGGTGATATAGATCAGAAAGTCCAGAGAAATCCTGCTCCTGCTTCCCCTGCCCCATTGATTTAGTAGCGCACTTGAGCAACTGCAGGGAGAAACTGAATGTAGTGGAGAGACTAAGCCCAGTCCTTGAGAAGCCCCCTGCAATTGCAGTATCCCCAAAAATAGAATTGGTGAAGGACTGATTCCCCCTTTCTATGAGTAATTCCCTGAAGACAGTAGTGGGGTACAGTTTTAAAAGTGTGTTGATTCATAAATGCCAGAAAATTCTCAACATAAGAAAATACCTGGTGTAATATCAGACCAAATCCTCACCCCAGGGAGCTTCATTTGTAGCAACTCATTGCTCAGATTCAAAGACAACTATACCCAGGAATTCAAGCTTCAAGCATCTTCC
>JAQQSJ010001501.1:5000-13909 GCA_028644305.1 Xerus rutilus | reverse complement strand
CTAATTCTATGTGACATTTCTGGTGGTGCGTTATATTTTTGCAAAAAATAAAATCCCTTTGATTAAAATTTCACACCTAGCTGAGGACCATGAAACACTGATTACCTGGTCCAGTCCTAGCCCAGAATTGCCAAAAGGTTTACAAACCTCAGTACAACTTGAGGGGAACTTGGCCTAGGCTTCAAGTTAGTGGAATCATTCAAAGCCCAAGGCATTTGCCAGGTGGCCTGTTCCCTGCCCTGTGTCAGCAGCTCTAAATTAGGCACATGCTCTTTAAACCAGCCATGAAAATGATTGGCTGATACAGCCAGAGCCCAAAGGAAATATGAGCAGACTGGCTGTGACTGAGGCTGAGGGCATAATAGAGGTTTAGCATTCCCCTTCTCTATCATTCTCCATGGATTTGAGGGGAGAAAGCAAAGTTTATACTCTGAGAGCAGATGCTTCAGTTCCACTGACATGGAAAGAAATAGAAAGGATTGAAAATGCCCAGATTTGCAAATGTTGGTGTTATGGAATAAAGGCAGGGGCAATCTTTAGGCTAATGCTATTATTATACTGTTTGTAAAGCCCGGGGCTTAAACATCTCTAGCTCTATAACCAGTTACTTCTTTAAAAAGGACATCAGGTTCACATCTGCATTTTTGAGATAAAGATTTTATGTCAGAAGTTCAGCCCTCTGGACTGCATAAAGTCATAAGAAGTGTTGTCTGGGTTAAACTAGTTGCACATGAATCCAGCATTTTGTCTTTGATGATGGTTTGCAGCCCTGGCCCTCATGTGACTTTGCCCTTCCAAGGTTAGGGATATGTGTCTAAAGTACAACCACGGAAGTTTAAATGCTTCCCAAAATTGTTGATGTTTTCAACTTGTATGACCTTACTTCTGCTGTCTCCATGCTATATTCAATAGTATTTCTCTCATGCTTATTCTTGAACACTTGCTAGTTTCAAGGAGGTTCATTAGTTCTCTAATTACTAAAGTTGGTGAACAAGTTTCACGATCACCTCCTCTTGTGATTAGATAGCCTCTAATTATACAGAAGCCCAAACTCTGCTGGCAATATGAGAGATGCACTGACATACATCAAGACTGAAAGCTGGAAGCCAGTGGGGCTACCCCAGAGGTAGTCCAGGAAAAAGAGTCAGTTTTGCATCACTGTGACCAAAATACCTAACAAGAACAACTTTGAGAAGGAAAATTTATTTTCATTTCGTTTCAGAGGTCTCAGTCCATGGTCAGCTGGCTCCATGGATTTGGGCCTGAGGTGAGGGCAGAACATCATGGAGGAAGGGCAAGGTGGAGGAAAGCTGCATAGCTCATGGCAGCTGGGAAACCAGGAAGGGGTGGGCCAGGGAGAAGATACACTCTTCCAGGGCACACCCCCAGTGATCTACTTCCTTTGACTAGGTCCCACCTGCCAGTAGTTTGTTCAGCTATCAATGAATTAATCCATCAAGTGGATTTATCCACTGATAAGAGTCTTCATAATCAAATCACTGCCTAAAAGCCCTACCTCTGAACCCTGTTGCTCTGAGGACTATGCTTTCAACACATAAGCTTTGGGGGAACATTTTGGATTCAAGGTGTAACAGGGCTGAACTGAGAGAATAATACTAGGTTCAGAGACAAAAGGGTCTATGGGGACCCATATTGTAGCCCTAAAATCATGTAAAACCACCTAATAACCTCAAATTAGAATCAGAATTTTGTAAGACCTTTTAGAACTACTTAGAGATCTTTAGCACACATGATGAATATTGAGGAAAAAGTAAATAGAGGAATAAATGGGTGGAATCTGGGAAAGAAAGCCTGCTAGGAAAAAAAATAGAATTTGGCAGTTATTTGAAAGGATGTACTAGAAGACCACATCAAATGGAAGGGAATCATTTTAAAACACTTGGAAGATTCCGACCTAAGCAAGGATATAACAAAAGAAATAGTGACAGAAGACATGAAATAGTGTTGGACACCAAGGGTCAAGACTGGACCAATGTTGGAGAGAAAGTGTTAGATACTACAGCAAGGCACTGAGGGCCCCTGTGAATTAGGGACACATTTGACCACCTGACAGATGCATGGAGGTGTGACCCATACAAGTCCCAGAAAGGAATAGAAGAAGCAAAAAAAAAAAAAAAAAAGGCAACTAATGACTTTAAAATTAGAAAAACTAAATTTGGGCTTATTATGCCCAAGAGGAATATAGCCTGATGCACAATTTATGCAAATTGATAAAGCTGATTACACAAATTAGCCAAGGCTTTGGCTTGTTTTTTTCTCTGGTCAATAAGTCTCCTCCTAGCCCTGCTTTTTCAAACTCAGTCTATTACTATTGACATTTACAACAAACCCTCTCGTTAGCTGTAGCGGCCAATCACTTGAGAACACTGAACAAAAATAGTTTCTTATTTCAGGCTAAAGTTCAAGACCATCCCTCCAGAGATTTTCCATTCAGATTACCCTCACCTGAACTCTACCCAAGTTTTGCTCAACTTCATGGAACACACACACACACACACACACACACACACACACAGTACTATTAATATGCATCTCAGCCAATCCTCAGAGCTATTCTAGGAAGAAGTCTATGATCATTGTTTAAATGTGAGAAACTAAGTTTTTATACAATTAAGTAAACTTTCCAAGGTCGAAGAGCCAGAAGGCAGTGGAACCAGGACTTAAATCCAAGTCTGTACTCCTCTGTCAAATAAGGTTTTAAATCAGCCCCCTTTGACTGGAGAAGTAGGGCACACATAGCTGAACTTTCTGGTGGGAGTGCTAGCCCTAATGTATGCAATTTCAGGGAGTAAAAGGACATTACAGGTTGGGCAGGAAGGCTCCTGGTAGGGAGAGTGTGGTGTCATGGTCAGGGGCATGGGTCACTTGCCCATCTGCACTAAACTTGGGAAGAGAGTTCATCTCTCTAAACCTTGACATTCTCATCTGTACAATAAGAGTATTGTGTCACAGTATTTTTCTTATAAATTTTGTAATGATCACATGAAAAAAAATTGAAACAGTGTCTATTCTAGAGAACATCACTAATATCATTTGCTATTAGGTCATTCTTTATAATAGAACCTGTGTATTAATTAACAAACACTGCTATAATGCTAAGAAGTAGCTACTATTAATATAGTAACTCACTGACTCCTTACAGCAGCTCTGCATGTGGTTTTATTGCCAGCCAATCTGACAGTGGAAGAAATGCAGACTCAGGTGAGTGACGTGCCTCAGGCCACAGGGCTAGTGTAGGTCAGAGCTGGGGCTCAGCATTCTAGCAGTTCATGGCAGGCCTCCCATGCTCAAGCACTCTGCCACCCATGGCACCTTCTGACCACAGGTTGCTCCCATTCTGCCCTGCTTTGCTGAGTTTCTACATGAAATTAAGCAACTATTGGAAACTGATCTATTCTCCACAAAGGTAAAGCCAAATGAAAATAAAGCAGAAGTGGTGTTGCCGAGGATCGCGATTCTAACAGAAAAACATGCATTCTGGAAGCCTCAAAGAGATTCCCAAACAGAAAGCTTTGACCTCTCAAGGACTCATTTTAGTCAATTTTCTTCTCGTATATTTAGAGAAGTTTCTTTGATGAGACACAGCATTTCCCATGAATGAAAAAGGAAAAAGTAACAAGGAAAGAAATCCTGTCCAGGAAAAAAAATAAAGCACTATTTTGTTCTTTCCTCTTAAACCACACATCACCTGTGGGCTTTCCGGGCTTACTAAGACTTATCCATGGCCAAAGGACAATCCTATCATCCCTCAGCATGGCAGGTGGCAAGACCAGTACTGTCACCAAGGTACAGAGTTAATTTCTCCAGTTTGGTGGCATGTGACTGATGATGAGTTCACAAGAGCAAGGGGAGAGTTTAAGAGGGAAAATGAAACACCTTGAGTTTTAGAAAGAGATTTTAATGAAAATGAGCTTCCTTCTTAAACGGTTTTCTTCACTAAGCATTCTCAAGCCATTTACTAAGGTACTTCTTTAAAAAAAATCCATCTGGTAAACAGAAATCACGTATTGTTTCTCTCAGTGACTGTTCTCAGTAGTTAACAATTTGTCCGAAGAAACAATTCATGACATTTGAGACATATTTTTAAGTTTGAGATACATGAGGAAATATAAAACTGCGTCAGTGAAATACAAAGAGAATCACTGAAAAAAAGATGATGTTGCTGAACTAACAAAAGCAGAGATAGAACTTGAAAGTGGGCAAAGCAAATGCTTGATAAGAATTTATCTCCATGCAAAGAGAGGAGAGCTGAAATAAGAGAAAGTAGAAACAAGGTACTCTGGCATAAAATTATAGCTTTGGAGAGAAAGCGAGACATAGAATTGTCTGTGAATATTATCAGGACAATGGCTTTCCTTCCTTTCAAGCCTTGTGCGGAAATAATGCAGAACCAGATGACTACACTTAAAGTAACTCCGAGATCGTCAAGAGTCCACGATAAAAAAATCTGAGGAGTTTTGAGTCCTAAATGACTAAAAAGAAAAATTAATGGCAAAAATAAGTCATTGGTTCACTCAGACATTTACCTTAACCTTGGGTAGATATAGGAAAGGACATAAATTCCAAGTATTATCGAGGGAGTAGGTATTACATAGGTGAGATTCATTTCCTCACCTTCTCCCTAAGTTTCCTAGTCTTCTCATCTCATTCATACTAAGATAAAAGAGCTTGTCCCTGGAAACGTTAGAGGAAGATGGTAGGCAGAGTCAGCTGGATTTTCAGAGGTGGCCCTTCTGAAATAAACTGCCAGTGTGGCATTTGGAGGCATCTGCCTGTTAATTTGCTCTCTGCATCCTTCCTACTGCTCAGCATCTGTACCACTCTGATGAGTTTGGTAATGACCTCCATGTTACTGAATCCAGTGGGCTATTTCACTCCTCATCTTCCATAAGCCCTCAGTGACAGCCAACACCATGACCCCTGGAAACTTCCTGATGTTCCTGTGACCTACAATGCCACTCCTCAGTATATGCCAATCTTCTCTTACCCAAATTTAAATTCCAGAATTCCTAAGACTTGATCCTGGATCTGTGGCCTTCTTACTATTGGTTCTCTTCCCAGGGAATCTATTAATGTCCAAGGCTTCTATTACCTTGCTCTCTATACACCTAGAACTCTCGGACTTATGTCTCCAGCCCAGTTATCTTACAGGGCTTATGGGAATGTCTCAAGGGCACTTAAACTAAGCATCTCTAGAGGCAAATTCATGATCTTTCTTTCCTCTGATCCTGGACCTCCTCCCACATTTCTTAGCTCTGCCATGACTTCCCCATCAACACAGCTGCAGAGGCCATAATCACCTCTTACTCACTGTCCATCAATGTCCTTTTCTGATATGACTAGGGTCTTTCTCCTCTCTATATCCACTGTCACAGCTTCGGTCTAAATCTCTTCCACATTTCATCTGGGATTCTTCCTAATTCATCCCCCCAGTTTCCCTGTGCTTATCCCCACACCCCCAGGCATTCTCCCCATAGTAGTCAGAGATGTTGCATGAACATGGAAATCTGACCTGGGTATTCTCACTTACACACCTTTAAACTTTCTCATTTCCCTGTGGATAAAACTTTCAGTCTCTAACATGGTCTGAGCACAAAGACCTGCAAGTTAGCGGCTGTATCTAACTCTACAGCTTCACATTTACCCTATCCCTCTCAACTTCTGGCTTTATAGGGTCTCTCTCCTTTCAGTTCATCTGAAAGTCCACATTCCTGCTCAACTTAGAGTCTTTGCACATGTGTGGGCTTTTTCTCTTTTTAGAGCTTTTTCCCTTTTTAGAGCTTAGTATCACATTGTAGCTCAACAAAATATTCTGTGACCCCTCAACCTAGGTCAAATTATCTTTTTAGATTATTATGTAAGCCTCTGAACTTTTTCTCCATAACACTTATCATATAGGTGCTTATCATACTTGCACATGTGTATCATATGCACTTAATGTATTCAGTGAATAAATATCCATTCTAATGAATATGGACAGGGACCCAGAGTCTCTCACCAGACAACCCAAGGAGTGAGAAATATTGTAGAGCCTTTGCTGTGGTGGACTAATTTCACTGACAGCTCAGTTGATGACTTTTCTGTGTCCACACCCTGCACAATATGACTTTGTAACTCATCCGTCCATAATTAGAGTTTATTTTCCCACCATTTGAACCTGGAATGGCCTCCGGATTTTCTTGGGATTTTCCAAGGAACAAAGGGAGGAAGAAGTGATAATTCCAAGTCTAGGCTTCAAGAGCCTTTGCATGCTTTACTCTTTCCTTTGAACTCTTGCTTCTGCCCTGTGAACAGTCTTGAGCTCACTTTATCAGAGGACGAGAGGCCCCTGCAAAGCAGATCTAAGCCTTCCTAGTTGAAGTCTCCTCAGATCATGCAGCCAGTAGCCAACCCGGATGAGCTTAGCAAAGGCTGGCCCAGATCTACAGAACCACTCTGATAACCTACAGACTCACAAAAAGCAATAAATGGTTATTGTAAGCCGCTGAGTTTGGGAGCCATGTGTTACCTACTAATAACTGACAGATCTAGTTAACAGCTAAAGATTTCTCCATAAGTACACTTTATCCAAGAATAATACGTTTGAAGCCCCAAATATTAAATTATCAAAGGGTAATCCAGTGACTCTCCTTTGACTTTCCTTCTTCTTTGCCTAGATAATGCAGGTATTTATAGAAAGGTGAAGTCATTACCAAATATAGGCCCTCTGGAAGAATTACAGGTGATATCCATTCCATGTTTATATAGAAATTTCATCAGAAAAAAGCATCAACAGAAAAGACATGTTTAGTCTCCCTTATTGATGTAGCTGGATATCTTAGCAGGCCTAAGCCTCAGCCTTTTGTCAGTAGGAGGGAATGTGTCAATTCTTCTCCGGTTGGTATTTGAGAAATGAGAGCCATTAGGTGGAATCTGACTATAAATATGCCTCATGTTTCCTGTATCCTCAAATCTACAGAGAAATGGAGGAATCTCTAGGCAGAAAGCCTGGATACTGATGCAGTCAGTAATAACAAAATATATCTAAAGGACAAGTGTGGACTTAACCTTGACAAAGTTTGGTAGGAGGAAGCAGATTCTGAGGGAACTCTCAGTTGATCCTGTCTAAGGGTTAGAGGCAGGACTGGTTTTAAATGCAGCCTTTAATGTGCATCAGATCCCACCATTATTTTCCCACCATTTGAACCTGGAATGATCTTGGGATTTTCTTGGGATTTTCCAAGGACTTGCTTGATTGTTGAATTATCATGGGGGTAAATATCTCCATGCATATATATTGAAAGAAAAAAAATCAACAAATTACAGGTAGAATAAAAACTTGAGTATAAAAAAATCAATATTTAAAAGAAAATATGGAGAATTAAGTTGGAATGTCATATAAGGAGATTATTTCTTAAATAAAATGCAAAATTCATAAATCGTGAAAAAAGAAGCTTTGTTGTCATTTGGATGTGGTTTGTTTCCCTAGAGCTCATGTGTTAGATGCTTGGTCCCCAGGGTAGGGCATTAGGAGGTGATGTGGAACCTTCCAGAGGTGGAACCTATTGCAAAGTTCTTATGTCACTTGGGGCTGCCCTTGGATGAAATTAAGATTATTCTTATGAGATCCCTGAATTAGATCTCATAAGAGGTTGTTATAAAAAGATCAAGCCTGCCCCACACAGTGCTCTGGCTTCCTATCTTTGGATGCAATTTCTCATTCCTGCACACACTCTTGCCATTGTGATACCATTCATCTTGTAAGCTCTTACTCAAACTGAGCTGATATTGGAGCCATGCACTTGAATCTCCAGAACTGGGAGCTAAACCAATTGCTTTTGTTTATAAAATTATCTAGCCTTTGCTATTTTACTATCGTAATGGAAAACTGCCTATTACAAGATTTGCACATTTGACTAATAAAATTTTAAATTCTATTCAAGAAAAGTCACCATGTATAAAACTAACAAAAGAAAATCAATGTCACACACACACATACACAAACACACAGAGAATGTACATACGTAGGAAAGAATCAAATATACCAAGATTTTGCTACAACCCAATAAGAGAAAAAACATAGGAAAAGAGCAGTACTCAAAATATACAAAGAATTTTCTGCAAATCAATAAGAAAATGTCAAACACACCAAGTAAAAAATGCACAGAGAATACTAACGTGAAATTCACAAGAGAGGAAATCTAAATGGTTAACAAAAATAGGGGAGGATACTCATTCTCACTAAATAAAGTGTCCACTTTACCCATCTGTTGGCAAAAATTTTAAATCTAATGTTATCAGGTGTTGAGCAGATTGTGGAAAAGTACAAACTATCATAAACTACCACTGGGTATATAAATCTATTTAACCACTTTGGAGAGTAGTCTAACAATGACCAGCATAATTCAGCAATTGCACTTCTAAGCATACATTCCAGAAAAAAAGCATTGCACATGTGCAGAGCAAAAAGTTCATTGCATTATTGTTTTTAAAATCAGATAGTAATTTAAGATGTCCATTTGTAAAGTATGAGCTAATTAAGTTGGTGTATGTTTATATGTATAGAGACATATATAATGAAGAACAAAAATAGCAATTAAAATAAGAGGTTTTACATCATATCTATGAATGTGGCTAAGTCTCTGAAAACATAATGTGGAATAAAAAGCATACATTTCAAGTTCATGCATATGTGAATACTATATTATATGAAAAATATAGATGTATGTGAACTTTAGTGTTCATGATTGTGGCTGTCTTTGAGATTTAAGAAGAAGATAATGTCAGAATATATAAAAAGACTTAAATGAATCTGCATTGTCTTCATTCTTTCTTTTCTTTTTTTTTTAAATACTCACTTTCCAGTTGTAGGTGGACACAATAGCTTTTTATTTCATTTCTATGTGGTG
>JAQQSJ010001500.1:0-13909 GCA_028644305.1 Xerus rutilus | reverse complement strand
AAAAAAAATTGACATCTAACAAATATTCAAAAATACTTAAAAAGCCTATAGAAAAACTTCAAGAAAAAGCAATTTTTAAAGATCCAAGAAACCTGAATCAACAGAAGATGAAATGCAAATAGCTAATAAATATAAACAATTTCCAACTTTACTTATTAAGTCCAGGATTGATGACATTAAAATAGAACATCAACATTAGTAATCATAATCAGTAATAGTAATATCAACAACAATAATAAAAATAAACTCCTATTCTCAGAAGTCCTGGGAACTAGACACTCATGTGTTACCTTTCCATGAGATGGTAAATGCTGCTGAAAATTCTAACATGCCAACAGCTTCTGAGAACAAAAATGTGAAGCAACAGTAAATATGAATAGTCGGGACATGTGGGTTGTGTTGAGAAGAAACAAATGGGTAGTATTTGACATGGAACATTTTAGGGCACATTATACTTTTAAGAAAACCTTTCACCCAAACCAGTGTTTAACTGCTAAAACCTCATCCAAAGGAATGAAAGAAGCTAAGTAGAAGTTATCTCCAAAGATTTGACAAATAATCCTACCGCCTTTGTTCTATATTAGTTACACACAACTCTGGGATCCATGTTTTAGGAAAACTTTTCCTGCCAACATGAGATTGAAGAACAATTTCTATTTTGTAACTGCTGAATTATTTGCTTGCTAGACAATGACATGCTACTTTCATATTAAAGAAAAAAATAACACTGAGTGGGATCCGCTCCCTAGGGCATATGTGTATAGGACTATTAAAACATCCAAAATTATCTGTAGTCTTGACTGGCTATTGTAATATTAACACCTTCTAACAATATATTGGTAACAGTTTAAAATTATATCTTGAATAGAGTCTGCTATGACTAATGGTAATTGCATAAAAACCTGTTTGAAAATTCTATTAATATTTTTTTCCTTTTAGGAGAATGGAGGAAAAAACTAAAATAGTACAAGAAAAAAAAGAAATACATATATATAATTACAGAGATATTATTATCATAATTCTAGATCAGACTGAAAACTCTAAAATGCTACTTGTGTTCTGAAGTATGAAAAATGATCAAGGTCTTCTGACAACCAGTCAAATACTATATTAGAAGGCTAACAGTAGATTCGTATATTTTAGATTACAGAATTTTTCTTTATTTTTTCAAGACTTAGGGAGTAGAGCAGAACTTGCTCATTTATAGTAAGAAGGGCTAATATTTACAGTGAATTTTAAAAGTTCTAAGTAGTATTCTAGGAATAACTTTGCATCCATTTATTTAGTCCTTC
This sequence comes from Xerus rutilus, assembly GCA_028644305.1. NCBI lineage: Eukaryota > Metazoa > Chordata > Mammalia > Rodentia > Sciuridae > Xerus > Xerus rutilus. The sequence goes on along the minus strand of JAQQSJ010001500.1, from coordinate 12,617 downwards.
TCATGATATGAGATGCTAATTCACTATTCTCTCCACTTTAGCATATGGAAACTGAGATTTAGAATGATCAATTTTCCCAAACTCTAACTATCAATCAGAAAATAAAGGGGCATAGGTGAGCTAAGAAACTATAGTGACAGCCGGGCGCGGTGGCTCAAGCCTGTAATCCCAGCACTTAGGGAGGCTGAGACAGGAGAATCGCGAGTACAAAGCCAGCCTCAGCAATGGCGAGGCGCTAAGCAACTCAATGAGACCCTGTCGCTACATAAAACACAAAATAGGGCTGGAGATGTGGCTCAGTGGTAGAGCACCCCTGAGTTCAATCCCCAGTACCAAAAAAAAAAAAAAAGAAACTATAGTGACATTTTTGCTATTGGACCTAAATCGTCTTTTTTAACTGAACAGGTGAAAATTCAATGTTTTATAAAACAAAATATTAAAAATGAATGGGATATTCAGCAGATTCTAGTTATTTAATTTGATCATATGTAGGGAATATAGATTTTGTTTGTCATATGTATAAATAAAATTATTTTATAGACTTCATTATTTGACTCACACATACAATTTCAAAATGACTTTTTCTTCTCTATTATTTTGTCCATAGAGCTACTCAGTGGTTTCCTAAACCTTTCTTAGCAATACATGCCTTTGAAAATAGTCATAAAATCATCAATTTTTTTAAAGCACCTAATATGCAAATATAATCATAGTCACGTGTTGATACAATTTTAAGTGGCTTGCTGGTCTTCTAATGTTCCTTCCAGGTTAAAAAAAAAACAAAACTCCACATTTTCTCTATAATATCAGTCAAGTAATTCAACTCATCAAATTTGCACATTTCCCACTAAATATCTGTTTGATTTGTCTATTAGCTAACCTCTTATCTCCCTGGTGTGGATAAAGTTATGAAAGTTCTAAATTCCTTATTTGGTTGTCTTAACCGATCTTCTTCACTGACTTTGGCCCTCAGAGTTGACAATAATTAATTCATTTAATGATAGTATTCATCCCTTTATTTTATAGGCCTTACAACATCTTACATAATATTTATATGAATAAGTGATGATAATTATGACATGAACAAAGGTTAATATTATTACTTAGAAAGTGTCAAGGGGAAATCCTTTTGTTTCTGCATTCAAGAAAAATAATGACTTCTTCCATCAGAAAAGATATGAAGATAGGACTACCATGGCCTCTGGAGGAGGAGGATGCTGGTCAGGGCAAAGAAGACTCAAATGGCTCAACACAAAGAGATAAAGCTTCATGCAGGTGTTCTTCAGGTTGACAGAAAGTGGTTTGCTTATCTGGAAACATCTAATGAAAGGAAAGAAAATCATCCTTATAAATCAACTTTAAAAGATACCACTAAAACCTTTATGTTTGTGTTTGGAAAGCTAAAAGATTTTTAGTCTGTGAAGACCTATCCCAATTTGGCAGAGCAACAATTATAGTCCACCAGTTGGAATAATTCTGCACTTAAGAAGTGTTTTGAAACCACAGCAATAGAACTTCATTACTTCAGTGAAACGTTGGATTTTGCTGTTAAGGCCCTAGTGACACAAACAGTTGAAATCATGCAACTAATAAAAGATAATGTGTCATGATGCAAATGCAAAGGAAATTCCTCTTTTGAGAGAGAGAGAGAGAGAGGAGCAATTGTTTTAAAACATGAAACTTCTGAGGATCAAAAATGAGCAATGATAAAACTAATATTGTTTGAGGCTATGTAGGTGACAGAAACTGTAATAAAAAAAGCCACTTGTGTATACTTTCAACATGACTAAATGAAGTATTAGGTTTCTATACTTTGTTTTGTTGTCTGTAAGTTTTTAAAAAATAAAAATAAAATTAAGCTAATATTTTCCTGTGATTTCTGTGGGCTCTCTATTGTATCACCCCAGAGAACATAGTTTTTGCTGAGAAGTCGGAACTTCTGTGTCGGAGCTTTCTGTGAAAGAACATTCTGTGATTGGAACATTAGTACTCAGGAAATGTGCAGAGGGCATCCTTTGATTCATTCTGCTTAATATCAGTTTTCTCCTTCTGTGAGGAGGACTCGAATATCGACTCTTACTCTGCTCTATAGATATTTCTTTAGAGGAGCTACTTCTCTATTATGTTCCATGTTACCCTAGCAGGGCTTTTAATCACAGGGCTCCACCCATCAGCCATGGTGAATAGTTCCAAGGACTGGATTTATGACAAAAGCCAGGCTGTTCTCCCTCAGATTGGGAAGAATTTGTTCTATCTGTGATTGCTAAACTGTGCTTATGTAAACTTGTGGTTGGCTGTAGATATCTTCTCCCCTTCTCCCACTTCCTATAGAGTTAAGAAGTCTAGATACAGAGTTACAGAAACAGAAAGAGCACATTTTCCCACTTAATCCTAGTTTTTCTGAGTTACAGGAATTAATAAGTGTTCTTCTTGTCTCAATTGGCTTTCTACCAGTTTTAAGACGAAAGGAGAAAAGAAGGATAATTGAAATCCAATTGCATGTTTTTGTAACTCCCTGGGACAATAGTGGTAGGTTAGTGTCTATACCCAATAGTTTCCTATTTAATATGCAGACAATAACAACAATAATAGCATAGGGGAAATATATTAGATCCAGATTTAAAACTGCACCAACAGCTAAACTTCATAATAAACTCTCAACAATACAAGTGTTAGCTACCATTTTTCTTTATCAGTCTGGCTTTGTGTATTTTGTTTCCACAAAGAAAATATTTCATAAAACCTGGGTAATCTCAAATAGCTTTTGGCACTATATGAACATTGAAAATGAACTCCATGAAATGTTCACTGGTGTAGCTTATCCTCTGTGTCATTACTAAAGGAGTGCCTGTTGGAGCACATCTTACTAATTATTCAAAGATGTGAATAGTTGCCTGCCAAAAGTCACCTAAGAAGAATCTTATAAGTCTGTACTACTTAGATCCCACTCCAGACCTTTGAAACCTCTAGAGACTGCAGGAATGTGCATTCTGATAATGTTTCCTTTTTATTTGTGATGTTTATCCCTGAGTGAGAACATCTTCCATGATTAATTGGTTTTCTTTGTACATGTGCCTTAGTGAACCAGTATGCTCTGAGACTAGAGACCTTTTGTAATCAATGAATCTGACACAGAGGACTCACTAAGTTTTTGTGCCATAAATACATCAAACTGATTTAAGTTTTTAATTAATTTCTCTAGGAGAAAACATCTGAATTCCGAGCATCATCATTTTTTTCTACAGAATTAAACACTGTCCCTAGAATACTGCTTCTTCTTATTAATAATTTTTTGTTAAGATAATATGCTAAAATCCAAGAGCAGGTAGGACATTTTGAATAAAACTGTACTATTCACTTATCATGAGTGATGCACCATGTGAGAAGCTCCTAGAACAGGATACAGAATAAGACAAAGGTGAGGAGAAAGCTCAGTCTTAAGTGAACATGCAATCTTGAATTTTCCATCATTACTTGTTCCTTACATATATAGAGATCTGCCCTGAACTAGATATACCCTATGTGGCAAAGCAGAAAAATATTTTTTAAACATAGCCTCAGAATCAGCAGTCAATGATAGAATTATGTCCATAAAAGTGTGTTCAAAGTTGAAAAGGCATAAGCTAGACATGTAGAATAAATGGGTCAACATTGATAAAGCCATAAATCTGAGAAATATGGGAATACCAATTATTTTTTTCCTACAATTTAAATGACTATGATGGAGGTTAATTTATTTGTGAGAAGATAATATTTTTCATTGCCCAAACTCTACCCCTCTTAATATATGTATATTTTAAATTTTCATCAAAGAAACAGAATAGCACATAGCTTTATATTTTGTTCTCTAGCACCCATATCTCCTTATATTCCTTAGGGAAGCACCATTATCCTACTCTATGTCTTTGGGTTAGAAGTAAGACCACATTATAGATCTAAGATGAACTCCAGATGATAAGTTACCTCTACTCCTGACTACAATGATTCATTCTGAAATAAGCATGTGGCCCAAAGCATCTCAATAAGAATAAGCCCCATGTTTCGCTTACTATAAATGTAAGCCTCAAGCTGCTTGGAACATTCTTGTCACCACAGAGCTTGAGGATAATGAAGGCCATACAGAACAAAGCACAAGCAACTTAGAGGAGAGTAAGAGAAAGACAGACAAACATGCACTGAAAGACAGAGAGAGAGTCAGAGAGAGAGAAGGGCAGAACATGTGATAATGATATTGGTTGAGTCTCTGATTCCAAAGACCTCTCCCGTTGTGCTCCTCAATTATGAGCTAAATCCTTTAGTTGGTTTAAGTGAAATTGAGCTAAGGTTTTATGATTTACAACAATGAAAGCCCGACTTAAAGCAGAGGGACACAGTGCTTTAAGATTAATAAAAGTATGAAGAGGGTTTGGAATCAAATTAGATCTAACTTAGGCTCAGTATATCTCAGGCTCTCCTTCTTTGGGTTGTAAGATCATGGAAATACTAACCAAACCTAAAAGAAGGAAAACTGGCATGGGTGTGTGCATTTAAACACAGTGATGCTTTCATTTCCTTTATACAAAGTGTCCCATTCAACCAGAGATTGATCAAGGTGTCAACCATGAAAATCTTGTGGCGAACAGAGTTGGTCTACCAGAGGAAGTAGAAAGAATTACTTTATTATTAAAATTGAGATACTTTTAAAATAAATAATTTATACATTAAATAATAATTTATAAGTCAAATATTTTTGAATAAATAAATTTTAATTTATTTTAACTAATTAGTAAAACCTTAAAAATTTTACATATTTATGGAATATCATGTGATGTTTTGACATATGTACACGTTTGTAATGTTCAAATCGGGGTAAATATATTTGTCTCCTTGGTACAGTTTGGATCTTGCTTGACCTCGAAGGCCCATGTGTTAAGGGCTTAATCAGCACTATTGAGATGTGGCGGCATCTTTAAGGGATGAGGCCTCCTGAGAGGAAGTTAGGTCATCAGGGCCACGCCCTTAAAGGAAATGTTCTTCAATCCTGTTTCTCTCTTCCATTTTTGTTTCCCAGCTGCAATAAGGCAGATAGCTACTTCCACCATTTGCTCTTAACTAGGATGTGCTGCTTTGCCTCAAGCAGCCATGGACTAAAACCTCTGAAACCATGAGATAAATAAAAATTTTCTCTTTATATGTTCATTATCTCAGGTATTTTGTCACAATGAGAGAAGGCTCACTGACTCCTCAACCATTTATGATTTCTTTATGGAAAAAAAATCCTTTTTTGTAGTTTTTTGAACTCTACAGTATATTATCAGTATCTGTAGCAAATCTTCTGTGTTCAGTAAGTATATGGGATAGGAACACTTATCAACTTAAGACACTTTTGAGAGCTGAAGATCATAGTAGTAATAATGAAACCAGGACAAAAGTGATAAATAAGGACTGTCCTGAGAAAATCAATTTATTTTATATAAAAATCAACTTATTTTACATAAAAAGAGTGAAAGTCAGTCGGGCACAGTTGTGCATGCCTGTAATCCCAGCACTTTGGGAGGCTGAGACAGAAGTCAGTCTCAGCAATGGTGTGAGGCACTGAGCAATTCAGTGAGACTCTGTCTCTAAATAAAACACAAAATAAGGCTGGGAATGTTGCTCCGAGATTGAGTGACCGAGTTCAATCCCTGGTACCAAAAGAAAAAAAAGAGTAAAATTAGAGAGTGAAAAATAGTTTATGTCTCAAGTTAAAATCTTTTTTATACCTTTATGTGATATTTGGCAAATCATTTTAGCATTCAGAATTTGTTTTCTCATATACAAATAAATTGAATCTTAAATTTTTTTGAAACTCATGTTATAATGAAGTATATACAGTTAGAAACTATGAATTTTCTTCTTGTTTTACTGAAAGTAAATTTTCATGGAAAAAAAAATCAAAAAGGCCAAATAGAGCTGAAGAGAGAAGAAAAGAAAATCAGAAGGAAAAAAGTGACCCAGAGTGTCTAAGCACATGTAGCATTAAGTTTACTAATTTTCTGGGGTGCACACGGAGGACAGTTGGTCATCCTAGGACTTTCTTGAAAGGTGAGGGCAGCACCTGGAGGTAATATGCATGCATTAGCATGTGTTGGCACAGCTATGGTGAGTCCCTGTAATAAGAGCGAGTTTGTAAGCATTTACATCAGAGGATTGATTACTGGGGATCTGGCAACCTGTCTAGTTTATTATCCAGGGTAAACTCTGGACTTACTTTCATCCAATTAAATATTATATCACCTTCTAAAAAATTTTTGCAAGTAAATCACCAAGCTTTCTCTTTTCTGTTTAACTCATTAGAAACAGCCTGGTATAGAGATTCATTGATCAGAGGTCAGAGATTCAGAGATCTTGGACAGTAATCTCAGGTCAACATTGACTGTGTGGCACCTTATAATAATTTCACCAGTAGTTTAGTAAATTTTTTATCAGGAGGCTTACTTATTATAAAGGGTTTGACTCAATCTGTTCTCTCCAGAATCTGGGAATGACTGTAGCACTGTCTTGATTTCTTTTTAAATACTGATCCTTCTCTTGAGAATCACTGTCCTTGAAAGTTTTTGACAATTTCCATGAAACCCTAATTTCAGTGAGGTCTCCAAGCTACTACCTAGTGACTAATTTTGAAGGTAAGAAATACTGCAAAAGCATTCCTTAACCACTAACTTATACCATTTTTTTTTGCCAATTTCCTGATCTATAAAAGCATTGGTACTGTGTATTTCAACACATTTTCTCAGGAATTGTCTGATGCTCTTGTTCAAAAAAGAATTATAGCAGAAAAATTCAAATAGGCAAGAAACATTTTATTCAAGGGTATTGGGATAGAAAAAAAGAGACTAGAACTCAGTTTGATTTCCATTACCCTGAAACAAAATCTGAGTGTGTCTTAAAACTCTCTGGGATGGGGGTGATTGGGGAGAGGCTTCCTAAGCCATTAGTACTTGCTATTGGCCTAATCCAAAGAACAAGTAAACTTAGTCCTATGTTCATGACAGCAGGCAGTTTTATAACTTGGACAAAGGCCAGTACCAAAGTTAGATTTCTATGGCTCACCTAGACTGAGAAATAGATGCTGTGTCTTCCTTGATGATTACATTTCAATGGGCTGGCTCCCAGGTCCTTGAGAAAGACATTCCAGGGTTATAAAATTGGCAGGCGGCTTTTAAGGAGATTTACATCTCAAAGTAGCATAGAAAAAATTTACAATGAATTTTTTTTTTTAAAAGTAAAAGCTTTAAGAAAAGGAAGGTCAGGACCTAGAGTCAGAAAGAAACCTGTCTAAAAGTTTAGACTAGCTGAGGGAAACATTAAGGCCTACTTGGTCACTATCAAACTTTCAAAATGCATTTCACTTTTTTCATGTCATACTATACCTGCCAATTACACAAGAACTAGCTGCACCAAAATGTCAATAAGATGTTACCATTTCAGTTAAGCCCTTCAAAGAATGAAGACCATCAAGAGTAATCTATTCTTTTGACAAGATGTCATTTAAAATTTATATTCTCACATTTAAAATAGATTTTCTTTCTGAGTAGCAGTTTACATTTGTATTGTCTGATAGTTATGAAGTTTTAGTTGCTTTGCATTGAAATAAAAGATTTCTCAAGGACATTTGAAATTAAGTGACTAATGTAGTATAATTGATTGTTATTTTAGTGTCTTATTTGTCACAAAAAGGCAGACATTTTTCTTGACATTTTGTACAGAGCACCTATGTGTTTATGCATATTTGACCTTGATCACAATGTGTGATCTACTTATTCATCAAAAAGAATTGTCCATTACCACACTTTGGAGACCATCACTCCCTTGAGTTCACTGTTTTGGGGACTTCCTTATTCACTTGTTTTCCATATCATATTGTGCCAACAGTAATTATGAAACATTTTCTAGCCAATGACCTTGGCGCAGAAATTTCTACATTAGTAGTAGTGAGAAGAATTGCCCCATTTAAACAATTGAAGGAAATTTAAAACAAACCACATTTTCTTACAAATGTACAGAATAAGTGTGTTTTAAGAAAACAATTAGGAAGAGAAAATAAAGAAAAAAGATATCGTGTCACCTACAAAAGGAATAATGTGTCAGCTCACTTCTTTATAGCACTATATTTCATATTTTATTATTATCAATTCCAAGCAAAGAATGAGGCCTCACTGTTGACATGCTAACTTCAACATCATGATGTATAAGACCCTCTAGGAACCGTTCTGGCTACATCAATAAATCTATATTTTCTTGTGACTCATCACATTTTACCAGTTTTAACTTGGGATGGATTCCTTAGAAACAGACTCTGAAACTGAAATTTGTATGCAAAAGTTAATTGGGGATGAATTTCATTACCAACAATGTATGAAGGAGTAAAGGAAACAGGATTGAGTGGAAGGAGAAGATACTGTGATGCATCTGTATCACAGGACTTTTCTAAACCCTGGGAATTTCTGAGCTTGCAAAACCTTCAGAGACACCCTGTATGGACCTTGGGCTTTGTGCTTTCATATTGACTAATTATTAAATCTTGATTTCCATGGGAAGGGATGGGTGATTTTGAGCAATACAGCTGGCTTCAGGACAATTCTGGAGAGGAACTATATAAACTGTGAGCAAGAGCTACCACTCACCATACTGAAAGCAGATCTGGGCCACGTAGCACCAGATCCACTTTAGTCCAAGCTTTTTGAAATTTTCATCAATTTGCTTTATATAGTAAATTCATCAAACTGGAAAGAATTTCACTAGGATTTTCATTTTTTCATATCCTGAAAAATCTAACTAACTTTCATCATCTCTCTGTTCTAGTATGCATTCTAGATTCTCCTCATTCTCCATTAGTACTTCTGTTCATCTGATGTTTTACTCCATCATTCCTAAGGGGTTTGAAACCCTGATTTTCAAATCATTTTTATTTCGCTTCAAAATTAGTGAAGGGACATACTGTATTATGTGGTGTGCCAAGTGTACTTCTCTGCCCACACTGTATCAACAGCTTTACCTCCTTCTCTTGCTGGTCTCATGGCACAAAAAGTTACAAAGTTACTGGATAACAGCCATTATCTATGGTTGAAAGTAACATTTGCTATGCCCATAATATGATGCCTCCCCTGTTATTAGAACCTCTAAACCAAGAGTTTTGAGTAAGAGCTACACTTTTGTAAAGTTCCATGCTGAGAGTGATGGTAGAAGTTGCCGGTCTCTTGAGGGGTGAACTTTGGAAGTGCTGAGTCATCACTTCTGCCATATTCTCAAACCTGTCATAATGTGACATAAAATAGATTGGCACCTCTTGGTGACAATGGAAATAATAAAATTAAAACTCAGAATATGGAAGGAATTGAATTCATACTTTAAAATATTTTGTCATATGGCAGGTATTGAATGGAAGCAAAGGCCTTTGTGCCCACACTATCCAGACATTGGATCTGAACTGCTGTCAGCACTGGGTCATAACCTTGAGAGATATAGCTCCCTTCTGCTAAAAGGAACTTCCATGGAGAGAATCAACTGAATCATTAGAAGCCCAAAAGTCCTGGCAGCTTGAGGAAGTATCTAATTCCTAAGGAGATCTGGGTACTACAGAATTCACTACCTGAAACTTATCTGTACAGTATGCTAATACTAATATGTACAGGTGAAAGAATACTCACTACACTATAAACTATACACTCTTATCTGTACAGTATGCTATGTACAGGTGAAAGAATACTCACTACACTAATGAAGAAAATATTCTGTCTAGAGCTCTGCCAGCACACGGTGACATACCATCTCACACACTTTGAACATTCTTGATCTACTTCTTAAATCTGGAAAACTTACCTTGTCTAGGAGCAAGACTTCAAGACTTAGCACAGGGGTTTCCTTTCTGAAAACTCATCACTGTTTGCGTCACTCAATGATTCCAACTAGAATGGAAGAATTCATTCATATTCCTCCTATCAGGGTAACAGTAGTCCTTATTAACTTATATGTGTTCTTACCTGTGTCTCAACCTAAATTAAAAAGTCCCTCAAAATATTTCATTGTTTTACTCATATCTTTTAATCCTAGGATCGAACACAATGCTTGGTTGGCATAGAGCTGGTGTGGTAGACATAATTTAGTGAGGCTCTCATGACCTCTGTCTCCTAGAATTCATGTCTCTGTGCATTCCCCTGCCCTAAAGTGTGGGACAGTCCTGTGATCTGCTTCTAACAAATAGAACATGACAAAATTGATGGGATATCACCCCTGGAACTATGTTATGTTGAGTGGAAAAGGTGAAGGGATTTTATGCATGTAATTAAGGTTGACTTTTAATCAGTTAACTTTGAATTAATCAAAAGAAAGTTTTTCCTGACTGGGCCTGATCTGATCAGGTCAGCTTGTTAAAAGAAGGCCTAGAGACCTTCCTGAAGTCAGAGACTTGAAGAAGCAGAAAATTTTTCTCTTCATTGTTGATTTTGAAGATGCAAGCTGTCATGGATTCTACAGCCACAAGGAAAGGCATTTTATCAGCAACCTGAAAGAGCTTGGAAACAGATTCTTCCCTAGAAGCATATCAAATAGAAACTCAGCCTGCTATCACCTTGATTTCAGGCTCATAAGACTCTAAGAAAACTGAGTCCAGACTCATTACTCATTATGAAAACAGGGACATAATAAATGTGTGTTGTTTAAAGCTCCGAGGTTTTTGATAAATTGTCATGAAGCAATAGCAAACAAATACAGCTGAAATCAGTATGTATAGGATAAAGAAATACATACAGATGTCATAAATTCATTACAATAGACAGTATGCATTTCAATATATATTATCTTAACACACTGAGATATGCATGAAATTTGAAAGATGCTGAAATATTTCAAATTTCTTCTCTCCTACATAAAGCAATTGATGACAAAAAATTAAGCAAACTATGAACTGTTATTGAGAAAATTAGGATTCATACACATATGCATTAATGATGATTTCAACTTTGTCCATAACATTATTTTCTCTCTCCATGAGAATACACTTGAGTTATCTTTAAAATCATAGGGTCACTAAAATTATTTTGTTATTACTTTTTTGAAGTTAAGTTTCCATTATTCTGGTATCTGTTAAATAATCAATTTGTTCACTAAGAGCAAGACACTGAATGAATTCCACTAAAATAAGCAAAGATATGTAAGTCATATCCTGGCATCAGGAAATTATAATTTAACTGGTATTGAATAAGAATTCTAGCTTTGACTTGTTTTATATTGTTTTTTCTAGCCATCAATAAAGAGATTGTGAATAATAATTTGTGTACATCTGTTAAATTGATTTTTCTATCTTATTGGTCCTTTTTAGTTACTTATAACATTAGGATTCATTTTGATACAATTGTAAAAGCACGGAATTTAATTTACCCTCATTCACTCCTCAGTACTTCCTGTTTTCCTCCCTTACTTCCTTCCTCGGTTCCTTTTCCTCTGTGCTACTGATCTCTCTGCTATTTACTTATAATTTCATTTTTAAATTAGTGTCCTGTGGATGTACATGATGCTGAGATTCACTGTGGAATACTCATATGTGTACAGAGAAAAGTTAGGCCAGATTCATTCATTCCACAGTCTCCCCCATCCTTTACCATCCATTCAATCCCCCTCCTCTAACTCCACTGATACTTCTTTTATTTTCGTGGCACACCTGCCCTTTCTCTCCCTGCCCCTTATTTTGGACTGCCTTTTACATATCAAAAAAAAGCATTCAATCTTTGACTTTCTGGGTCTGATTTATTTCATGTAGCATGATAGTCTACAGTTCCATCCATTTACCACCCAATGTCATAATTTCATTCTTCTTTATGGCTGAATAAGAAATCTACTAAGAAACAAGTCATGAGTTCTAGGTCATCTTCATTACTCAAGCTTGTAAAATGGCATACCACTAACGATCTCCACCCAACCCTATAAAGACTAATAGAACAGAAACCAAATAGAAAAAAATGACAAATGAAACTTTCTATTTTCTGAATTTTTCTGTCTCTGATTGTTTTCTTGTCCTAATCACTAAAGATGTAATTAATAATCACATCTTTCCAATTTTTACCCTTGTAGACTTATTGAGTAAATTTGTCACTCTAAAAGTAGTTAAAATTATTGACATTTTATCCTCTAATTTTGGAAATATGGTAGAGAAATTTTCACAAGATCATATTTATGAAAGGGCTATAATTTGTATGTATATTTTTATATTATATATTTATGTTTACATGTTTTTAATTTATATGGATATTTTCTCAATTTTCTTGCCAGTGTTTTTGTTATGTTAGTGTAACCTACTGGATATTATTAAGCTTAGCCTTTATAAAAGAAGTTTAAGTTTCAGTTAGCCGACTAAAATAACCCAAAGACATAAAGGTTATTATTTTATAATCAACAGAAAAAAAAAAGGCACATAAAAAGGGAAGAACTGGAAAACTCACAACAACATGGTATAAATGAGAAAAATAATTGAAATATCTACAGCACATTCATAATCAACTCAAAACAAATGAGGATGCTATAACAATGTTTTATTTATGTCTTTTTATTTTTTTTGTATCAGGGTTTGAACCCAGGGGTGCTTTATCACTAAGCCACATCCC
>JAQQSJ010000150.1:163934-206398 GCA_028644305.1 Xerus rutilus | reverse complement strand
AATGTGAACAGTGGACATTCTTTTCAAAACTTAACATACAAATTGAAAACAAAAAAATAAGATGAAAGTTCACTAGAAGTAGCTGTCAGATTCATAAAATATCATATTTAAATTGAAGTTTACCTGAGTATGTGGAACTCTTTTATTTAGAAAATAATTGCATTGTGTCATACATAAATACTTTGTTTTCAAAATCTCTGATTATATTACTGCTCTGAGGTAATTGAATCTTCATTAATTTGAAGAAACATTTTCTTGCATTATTATTCACATGGTTTTCCTGCATTATTTTGGAGATGGACTATATTTTTTGCATTTTTATTGATATTTCTCTGTCTTTTATCACTTAGAGGCATCATTTCTAGTAGTTTGTGTCAAATGCTTTTTAAAATCAATTTATTGAATCAATTTCTGGAGTAGAGCAGTGTCAAGATTGAGCTCCATATGTGAGCTCCTTGGTTCTTGAAACTGAGGCTGTGCTTTTCAGATGAGATCATAGCACTTCTAATCATGCACTTCACTTTTTTTTTTTTTAAACATTTATTTTTTAGTTGTAGGTGGACAGAATATCTTTATTTTATTTTTATGTGGTGCTGAGGATCGAACCCAGTGCCTCAGGCATGCCAGGCGAGCACGCTACCACTGCGCCATAACCCCAGCCCCATGCACTTCACTTTTTCCCCACTGCTCATCAGTTACACTGTGAGGGACTGGGCACACATAGCTCAGTGGTTGAGTGCTTGCCTAGCATGTGCAAGGTCCTGGGTTTAATTTCTAGCCCTGCAAATAAATTTTAAGAAGATAAAGATACCATACAATACAATAAAAATGCATAAATTGAATATCTTGTGAGCACTTAAGACAGAGTGTGCAACCATCATGTGCCTTGGAGGAATTTGGACATGGAATAAAACCTGTGATTAGATTAAATTTAGCCACATTGATGTATTCTCACAATGGCCAAAAGAGGGGGGCACAGGCTAAGGAATGTGACTGCAGTAATTTTTAGTGTTTACTGACATTGTATACTCATGAATGTTTATTTACTTGACCACAATTCTAACATGTAAGGAGATTTCATATACTTAATAGCTGTCACCATATGCAAACTCAAGAGGAACCTTACCATGTTGTGAGAGTGAAAGTAGTTTGAATTAATGTTTATATTTAGCACTTACCAGTTTGTATTGACAAAGTAAAAATGTTTGGACTCTACAAATATGAGGTAGAATTCAAGCTTGAAAAGAAAAGCGTTCTTGAAACTTTTTACTTTTTTTTTTTTGGTACCAGAGATTGAACTCAGGGGTACCACTGAGCCACATCCCCAGTTCTATTTTGTGGGTTTTTTTTTTTGAGGGGGTACTGGGGATTGAACTCAGGGGTACTCAACCACTGAGCCACATCCCCAGCCCTATTTTGTGTTTTATGTAGGGACAGGGTCTCACTGAGTTGCTTAGCGCCTCGCCATTGCTGAGGCTAGCTTTGAACTCATGATTCTCCTGTCTCAGCCTCCCTAAGTGCTAGGATTACAGGCTTGAGCCACCGCGCCCGGCTCTATTTTGTGTTTTATGTAGAGACAGGGCCTCACTGAGTTGCTTAGCACCTTGCCATTGCTGAGGCTGTCTTTGAACTCACAATTCTCTGGTCTTAGCCTCCCAAAGTGCTGGGATTACAGGCGTGTGCAACTGTGCCCAGCTCTTTTTATGGTTTTTAAGTGAAGATCCAGTGTCTAGTTTTCAGTTTGGTTAGGAATATGTGTTCAATCAGATCCAAAATCTAGTCTGTGAAAACTTGTCACGTATTTCTTACTTCTGCCAGAGGACAGAAAAATTTTAAAAGTCTGATGCTTTAATACCAATGACATTAGTGATGCCATCTTTATATTTTCTCCTTAATTCAAAGACTACTTGTTTAGTACTTAAGAACACTTTTCTGTGTTTAAATACATGAAGAATCAAAAAAGATACACGGATATATAAATAAAAAATTTTTGTATGTTACTACTTATGTGTCCAGAGCAATTTAAGAAATTTGAGTGTTCTCACTCAGTCTATATCAAATTCACTAAGAGGTACGCTTAACTGCTTTTTAAAGAATGAGAAAATAAATGCATTGAACATTACAAAAAAAAATGAAAGTTTTCTTTGGTTCTGAAACCCATTTGGAATCCTAGAAGCACATCAAAGTTATCATTTATAATAATACAACCAGCAAAATTTAGTATACTTTCTAGTAGTTTGTGTAAATGGAAATATAAACAACATTTAAGTTTATGTGGGTAACTTGTTTTTTCTCTATATTTAGCTCAGTAAACTTTGAAGGTTTTGTGAGATCAAACCTATCTTCAATTCCTACATACTCCTAGTTTCCTATAATAACTTGGAAACAAGTTTAATTTTAGCTTTCCTTTACAAATTTATGACTCATTACAAAGTGACATTTATGTTTTTTTCTGAAAACAAATTCAAAGAAATAAAGTAACACAGAGCTTAGAGAAAATAGTGAAAAGAATCTCAAACCTTGTTCTCTCTATAGGTTTACAGGGACTGCTAACATCACAAGATTGTTTTCTTTTCTTTTTTTCCATTATAATAATATTTTATTTAACTTAATACATCCAAAATATTATTTCAGCAAATTAAGGGGTTTGTTTTCTAATGTAAGCTAAGCAAAATGTCAGCTCTGTCCAACAAATGATGCATATTCATTAAGCAGAGCAAATAGATAGCAGTTCTTGGAGAACAAGAGTAGGTAGCGTCACTAGAGGTCTTGGATAATGCCCAAATGCAGTTTAAGTAATACTTTTATTCATTTCTCCTTACCTTCCCCCACCTTTTCATAATAACTAACCTAGCAAAAGACTCTTTTATGTTTTTCCATTGATTTCCTTCTGCCTAGAATCAAGCAGAAGTGCTAATGAGTAATAAAATAGCCTAAGGCAGACAGCAGGGTAGGAAAAAATGAATTTGATTAATCAATCTGTCCTGAATAATCAAGATGCTATAATATTATCTGTGATATATCTAAATGATTGGGATTTTTTTTTCATTACAATCAGCCTTAATTTCATCTAACCAAAAGGATGTACATTCTAATTGACTTGGGGACCAGTGCCTTTTGGAAAGGACATTATCACTCTCCATTGCCCTATGTAATTGCTTACCATTTGCCAAAATTCCTAATCAAGCTGAAATTGAAAACAAAACAGTTGCCTTCTTAAAACTTTTTTCCATGGGTACAATGTACCAGTGTAATTTTTTAATCTTTCCACTTACCTTTGATCATAGAATTCTCCGAAACTGTGTCTTTCATTTTTCCTTGTATTCACATGAGACTTATTTCTCTCTATTGGTCTCAACTTGGATGTGTTCGTGCCAGTTCCCAAATGTACATTCCTGGTGATAATGCTTCGCCCAGGCTCCAAGTCCATTGTTCTCAGATACTTCCTTCTTAATCCCCACACTTGGCACTTTTCTCCAAATCCGAGTGGACCTCTCAGATTTCTGTGGCTACCACTCACATCTGGGTCCTGCTATCTAAGTGATAATAAATGACTATTACTTTTGCCATCTTCTTCATCCAGCCCAGACTCCTGCAGCGGCTCCTGCCTCGACTGCACTGCCTTCAGCCTGTTCATCACCCTGAAGCCATAGCAGTGTTTTCAAAGCATAAAACAGGCCTTGCCAAACCCTTCCTCAAAACTAAAGGGGAAGCTGTTCCAGCCTTCTTTCCTGCACTTACCGTGCCCTGCATTAACTAGCCACCCTTTTTGGTGTTTGGACCTGTCTTTTGCCTTTCCCTGGCTCTTGTACTCTGCTCTGGATCATTGCAGTAGACTGCCCACTGGTCTTTTTGTCTGGGTGTTCATTCTGGATGCATTTTTTTTTTGGTTGTTGTTGTTTTCATATTAGATCAAATCCATGCTTCTCAGTCTAGTATTGAAGAATAGACCTAATATTTACCTTACCTTCCATTGCCAACTATTCCATGCTTATTTTAATAATGTCCATTTCTTTACTATCCTATTTTTTCTATTAATTCCTGCTTCCTCTCACACATACATTTTTATACCCATTTTAATGTCGTAGTACCATATGCCTTTCCACCTGTACACTTCTTTCCAATCTCTTCACCTGGAGCACCCTTTCTATTCATTTCAGTGAAGTGAAAACAAGCTTTGGTTTTCTATCTCAGTATAGCTTTAAAACCCACACTGGTTTCTCTCTTTGTAGCTTCTTATAGTATTCCCCCTTCACCCAGTTGGGGAGATAGTCCAAGACTAATGAATGCCTGAAACTACAAATAGTACTAAACAAGTATATGTACTGTCCCCCCACCCTCTTCACCTTTTTACCTAGAGCAAGCACTTTATGGCTGCTTTTTGGCATATCTGAATTGCCAACATCACTGCTCTTGTGCTTTGGGCCTTTATTAAGTAAAATAAGGATTACTTGAACACAAACACTGTGCTGCCACAACACTCAACCTGAAAACTGAGGCATCTCTTAAGTGACTGATGGGCAGGTAGCATGTGCATGCAGTGGCATATGCTGCACAAAGGGCTGATACATGGACTGGGTGGAATAGGGTGAGATTTCATCATGCCATCCTCAGAATGTTTAAAACTTATGAACTGTTTATTTCTTTAATTTTCCACATAAAATTTTTGGACCACAGTTGACCATAGGTAACTGAAACTGCAGAAAACAAAAATGGACGGGGTGGGGGGGGCGTATATAATATGCACATTATCTCTGTCTTGTGTTAATTAAATCTCTTCGGCGTAGTCTTATTTGATAGTTGTAGTGTACTTATCAATTCTCCAGAAATTTTAGAGCCCTCAAGTTTGGAATAGCCTCTTACGCTGGTGTTCTGTTAAACCTTATTTACTATAGACCTTGGTGGGTGGCAGTTGATCACTTGATTAGAAACTCAATAAACATTACTTAACATTTTTTCCATCTTCTGTTTTTGGAATATTTAAACCTTGTCTCTCTTTTTTTTCTCCTAGAAAGTCATCTTATAAACAACATTCAACTTTATGAACCTAAAGAATTTTGACCATTCCAAGTCTTAATGCCACACCACTACTCCAGTAAATTTGTGCTATGGCTGGTTACAGTGACCAGAAGCCTGAAGAATTAAAATGCCAACACCAAACCTTCCCTTAACAGCTCTGGTCTGTACCATTCTCGCGCATTTTTAATATATTTTATTTTATAACCACTTCTAAATATTCTTGTTTTTTTTCCCTTTTTTTTTTTTAATTAAGCAGTTTGGTTTTGTTTCTTGTTTACTTTGTGTACAACTACCTGCTTTTCATGACTCATTTGCTCAAATGACAGTGAACAAAGCCAGCCTGGGCTGGTACGGTGCTGTTCACTTGAACAGGTGCTGTTGTGCGGAAAGGAGACTCTGTGACTAATTTAGGTAGTGGATTTTCTTCTTCCATATTCTTTCCATTGAATTCTTACAGTCAATATTTACAGTTTTCAGATTTCAGTAAATATACTGTATGAGAAAAATATTAATAATATTAAAACATTTCTTACATCTTCGGAAATTTTCTAATGTTTGAGAATTTCACTGGGGATTTTTTTATATTGAACCCTTTTGACTTTCCAGTCCTGTGGCTTTTTACTTTTGGTAGAGAGTCAGAGAATCTCTAGACTGGAGAATTATGAAGTGCACTGACCATGCACTGTGCTCAGAGATGCACCACAGTGCCAGTGCTGCTCAGACATACGCTCTTCAACAGCATTCCAGAACAGGAGGGAAGAGAAGAGAAATCTGTTTCTTCCCTTCTACTAAAAGATTCAGGCAGCTTAAAACCTTAGTGCTTTCTTTTTTAACATTTCCAAATTTCAATACTTTCCATTATTTGAACACTTTGGTAGAACACTTGCTTTGTATTAAACCTCCTTGTCTACATGTAAAACTGACCTTTTGTTATTGAGTAAGTATATCTCTTACAGATAGTCTGATGATTCACACAGGTTTGAGGATGCTGGGGAGAAGGGTAGGGGGCTGTGGTGGTTTGCATTGGTTATCAGAAAGCTATACCATTTAAAGCTGACACCAGAGACCTGATAGGGACTTATTAACTGTATTGAAAATTTTTTTCCTTTGCTTTGAACCTATGTATAGTTAAGATGCCAGATTAGATTTATAGCAGCTTCAAGTTGTATTAAATGATATTTTACTTTCTGTAATACTGTTATAAAATAAAGTTTTGTTTATTCTCTAAACGTGTTGCTTCTCCTTTTTTATTATAAAGGTTTTAACAAATCAATTGGGAGTGATATTTTCCATCAGAAGTCCTACTAGTATTTTACAGAATACAGCATTTTAAAACTCCGTTTCCACTGTTTTGTAATTTGATGCTGCTGCCAGCATCACTGATTTGAAATGGTGAAAGCAATGTTGAAAGTTTGTAAATCTAATGTTTAGCATGCCAGATTCTTTCCGCCTGCTTAAATAGTACATACCAGCTTTTATAAATTCTCCAAGGGATATTTTTGCTTTCTTCCTTTGTATATTTTTTTGTTTTTCTTTCAAAAACTATTTTAGCTGCACAGTCTAAATCCTGCTCTTCTGTTTCATGTGCTTTTTAATTTTGTGTGCACTCTGCTTTAACCTATCAGGCAGACCAGACCTTCCCTGGGTGGGGAGGCGAGGCTGCATCCAAGTCTGATTGGGAGGGCTTGTTGTGAAGATTTCACCCAGGCACATCAGATGATGTGCTTAATTTTCTTTTAAACACTGTACAGCAAATGGCAAACGGCATATTTCTTTTCAAATGTTACATAGAATTTTTTTCTGTTGTCACTTAAAGTGAGTACATTAAATATAATTTGCATAACTTGTCTTTGAGATCTGTTCCCACTAAATTATTGTCAACTAGTGAAGGCCCTTTTCACTTTCTCTATAATTCTTAGAAAAACAACTCCTCTCAGGAGAAGCAACTCTTAGGAAGCCAAGGCTTAGAAATATGAAACCAAATGTGATTCTGAAAATATCTCATCAGAAAGTTGTTGTTTTTTTTCCCCCCTGTGGTGCTGGAGATTGAACCCATGGCTTTGTGCATGCCAGGCAAGCACTGTACCTAGTGAGCTATACCTCCAACCCCAGAAAGTATTTATGTATAACATGGTTAAATCATAGATTGATCTTCCCAGGGTGTTTTGAGAACCATATTCTTTCATGTACCTAATGGTAATAGTGAGAAAAAGAAAGTTTGTATTTACAGCACCCATGGTCTAGGGAATGCAGTGTGCTGTGTTCATTTAGGGCTCAGTCAGCTGAGACAGCAAGGATAGATTGACATTCTGGAGCCATTGAGAGCATCCTTGAGGACTTAGTACCCAAAAGGCCACTTGGAAAAATGTCGATAAGCCATGTGCCATGTGTGACATCAGCAAGGGTGTCTTTTTAAATATTTTGTATTTCTGAGGATGTCATAATCTTATTTGGCAAACTGGACTTTGAAAGCCCCAAATCATGGAGTAAATAGGAAAGTCAGCAAGGTTTTGAGATAGGGATTTGAAAAAGTTTAATAAGGTGGAAACAATATGTCTAAATTCCTTGTCTATTTAGTGGAAATTGTAAATAAATAACTTTTAAGTAAATAATTGTAAGTAAATAAAGTTTTGAATACGTTTCCTGTTTCATTCTATTTGTCGCTCGTGTCAGGGTATATGCCACTGCCTAAATGCTGACTGAAAACTCAAGAGGTCTTTTCTGAATAGCACATGCTAGTTATAAAGTCAGAAAGCAAGAATCTATGAGCATGCTTTGAAAACTTTATAGACCAATCAGAGAATTGATGTACAGAATGTTTGACATGAATTCTGAGAGTTTATTAGTTACGAGTTCTGATATCTAAGATTTTTTTTTTAACCAAAGAAGTTAAGATTTCAAGGGAAATCTGTTCTTGATTTTTCCCATTGCCACTAGAAAATTCTAGAGGTTGTTACCTGATCAAATTAATTATAAGTATTGGGCTTTTTACAAATGTCAACAAAAATAGGATTTCAGAGAGTATAATGTGTTTCTCTCTATGCCCAATTTTCTGTTTTATCAACAATATAGCTTTAGAATATGTAATATTTATGGATTAGCAGTCCATCTCTGTCTTTTAAAAAAAATTTAGTTGTAAATGGACACAATGTCTTTATTTTGTTTATTTAGCTTTCTTTATGTGGTTCTTGGGAGCAAACCCTAGTACCTCACATGTGCTAGGCAAGAGCTCTACCACTGAGCTACAGCCCCAGCCCCCGCAGACTGTCTTTGGCAACATCAAATTACCAGTGATCAACAAGAGAGATGGAAAGTTAATGTATCAGTTTTAGGTTAGTTCTGTTCAGAAAAAAAGAAAAGAAAAGGAAAGAAAAGAAAGAAACAAAAATATTCCTCAGTAAATTTTCATTGAATAATGACATTGTGTGACAAAACTTAAAGCACCCATTATTTTATCAAAGATTTAGTTGGAGAAACATTATGTCTAGCTGGGAATTCATTCACATTGGAAATAAGATTAGAAACTGTCAAGCTGAGACCATTTTGGGTTGTGGGAGTATTTGTGGTGCCTGGTAAAAGGCTTTGGAGCACTGAATGGAACTGCCTATGGGGTGATGTAAGGAGACTGGGGCCTGGTCTGGGTGAAGGCTGAGGTAGCTTGTTTTGATGGCAGTAATGAAGAAAATGAAATCTTAAAGTGGACAAGCATGTGAAGAGCCGAGAGTCAACCCTGCAGCTACTTGGCCATACTCAGTGGATGATTTGACAAATTTGTTAGCAGTGCCTTCAAACAGATGGTAATGAAATCTTTGGGACTTGTTTTTTCCATGGGAAAATGAACATGTTACTGTTCTTTCTACACTTAAAAAGTTCACGAGTCTGATCATAATTTCATTGGCGATTTCCTTACTCCCACTTAATTCGGCAGCAACAAGAAACAGGTCTTGATTTAAACTACTTAGATGTGCTTATTGTAGGACACATGTATGTTTAGAGCTTGTCTGTTACCACAATAGGAGAGGTGGTGGGCAGGCATCTACCATAGCCCAAACTCAGGCTCTCGAAGTGCCTATTTCTGGAGGAAGATGAAGCAAACCCTGATGGCTGCACCACAGATTTGGCTTGCAGCTGCCGAGATGAGGGTATGATGTGTCCTTTCACACCTTCTGTTAAAGAAAGCATTTTTACACACACTGATTCCATCAAAGGCTAAAAAGAGATGCCTCCCAGAACCGAGAAAATAGTGTTATTCCTTCCATATGGCTTGAACACTGTTGTTATAAATTATCTGTCTGAAAGCCCCAGCAGACATTTTCATTGTAATTGAGTGCAATAAAATGGAGAAATGAGTGTCTTGAGTTGAACAGTGAGTTATATTATGTAAGAAGTGCAAACAGACCATTCACAATGCATATGAGGAATTTGGGGGTGGGGCTGAAGGGAGGAAGCAGAAAATATCTGGCGTTGGTGACTTGTTATTTATGCCTTCATCCCCACAATCTTTTTTATGACTGTCACTACCAAAATTGGTGCATTTCTTAGAGCTGACAAAATTTATTGTTTTATAAAGTGAATCACCGGTAGCCCATTAGTCATGTGCAAATATTGGAATATAACCAGATTTAGGAAGTACTGAACATCTTTTGTTAATGTTAATAGGAAAATGTGGTGAATACAATAGTAATCTATTTAAACCACCACCTTGAATTAAATGTTTCTTTCAATTATCTGTGTTGGCTCTTCAGGGTTCCCACAGAAGAATTCTGCTAGTGAAATGTTGACTTCTTTTCATAGTTAGAAATAGCTCCCTCGTGTTCTGGTTTTATAGGCAGACTTGAATTCTTCTCACAAGGAGTTATGTGAACATTGTTTTCTCCTTTTCTTTTCCCAACACCAAATTGCCAGTATTTCCAAGTTGCACCATGCTGAGAGATCCATTGATGATTGATCTGTACC
Organism: Xerus rutilus; assembly: GCA_028644305.1. NCBI lineage: Eukaryota > Metazoa > Chordata > Mammalia > Rodentia > Sciuridae > Xerus > Xerus rutilus. The sequence goes on along the minus strand of JAQQSJ010000150.1, from coordinate 196,423 downwards.
TAGTATTGAGAGACTCCGTGTTTTGTGTGTTTGTCACAGTGATGATTTGTGGAAGCTCTTGGGAAATGGAAAGACACATACTCAGGTCTAGAAATGTCTGAAATGGTATCATGGGAGAGTTGCTGCCCTACTAGCAGAGCAAGTGTGGGCACCTTTCATAAGGCATCCACAGAGCTGCCTCCAGGGCATTCACCTTTGCTATTCATTTGATCTCTTCTGGAGTTTCCTCACCTCTGAAATCAGAATAATGTGGTTTTCATGTAATACAGATTATTAATATGGATTACCTGTGGGATTATGTAATACGGATGCCTGAGAATTTTATTTAAAATAAAAATACTGTTTCGAAGTAAACAGTCACAGTAAATTTTAAACATTATGACATGTCCAGTCCATTGAGCCTATTCAAGTAAATCTTATGTACTTGGTACTTTCCAAAGAACTGTTGAAGCCAAGTCTCAGAAGTCCTCTTGGATGATAGCTGCCACTTTTCAGTGTGGCTCACAGTAGTCATCCTAGGATTCTACTCTTGCTGTAGTTCTAGTTTATCAACCTACTTTATTAGTTAAATTGTTGACCATTGCTCTGTGACCAGTAGAAATTCACTGTGCTTTAGCCATTGGTCAGTTAGAACAGTCACATCCTTTTCCTTTTCTGGTGCAGGAAAGAGCCGCCCTTGTGCTTGTACTGGTGACGAGGAATCTGAGATAGTTCTTCATTAACTGAAACGAAGAATGCCAGTTAGTAATTTGCAGACAGCTGAGTGCCATTGGTTCTTTACAGCTCGTAAGTGACTACCAGCTAGCATTTGTGACTGGTGGCCCTCGTGAATTAGAGAAGCCCAGATCTTCAGGGCAAATCAGAACTTGCTCACCTTCTCAGCTACTTCTGAAGAAAAGGTCCTGGTTAGAGTGCACAGATGATTGTAATTAGAAAAAAAAAAAAAAGATTGTCATAGGCTAAGCATATTTAGCAAATTGATTGTTGATTAAATTCAGACTCTCACATTCAATAAGCCGACTCTAAGTTTGTGAGTAGGCCAGGAGTAGAGGGAACCGGGTTTCTGCCCTTGCTCCTCCCTCCCCCAAATTCATTTAGGCATTTATAATTCATAGACAAGTCATGATCAGTCCTTTTCCCTCTACCTTTGGGCATCTCTTACTGACCTTTTCAACTTTTCACAACCTGCACATTTGAATATAACTAGTTAAAGCTACTCTACCAAACTGACTTCGTTGAAGACATCCTCATTACTCCTATTGATCGAGTGTCATTTTTCAATCCCCACACATTCTCCCCCACCTCCTGTCAGTCTCCTACCTTCAGCCTTTGTTATGTCCCAGATTTCTGTGAGTTCATTTCCTGCAACTTCAACTAATTTCTCACTGGTGATTAAACAGATTTGAGCCCCTCTTCTACCACCCTGTACTGGGGATTGAACCCAGTGGCACTCTACCACTGAGCTGCACCCCCAGCCCTTTTAATATTTCGAGACAGGTCTAAGTTGCCCAGATGAACCTCAGACTTTCCACCCTCCTGCCACAACCTCCTGAGTAGCTGAGATTACAGATGTGCATTACTGCACCTCCCCAGATTTGACGTTTAGCATCTTTCACTAACCCTGAGATCTCTCTTGAGATCCCAACACATGTTACTGGTGCATCAAAAAGTGCCTCCCTTCTTGACTACCACCAAACACACAATCCTGCTTTTGCTTTTAAAAGTTATATTTTCTGAATTACAATTTAATCAAGCCAGACACCAGGAGCTTCCAAACGCATGGGAAATGATAAATATATTTTTAGAAAACTGAAAATGTTCTCTTTGTCTTTCACACAAGTCCATGCACATTATCTTGTTAGTTACTTTAGATGCCATGTGCCCCAGTACATGCACCTGACCTGACCTGAATTCTTCTAGGCCTCCACAAATGCTTATCTTGTTCAGGAAAGGGGGCATGTGCTTAGATAACGACAAACTCTAGGTTACATGAGCTTTGTGATTCAATGGCCAATATTGCCAAGCACTTGCTGTGTGCCAGACATAGAGTGAAGCCCTTCCAGTGTACTGTCTCTTTAATTCTTGCAATTACATAAGCTGGTCATCACCAGTATTATTATTCATTTATAGATGAGCAGTCTGAAGCTGACAGATACCAAGATGAAGCAACTTTCCCAAGATCACAAAAACTGATGGTTTCAAGATTCAATGGAAGGTAGTCTGACTTCAGAGTTCACACTTGCAGCCACTGGGTTTCATGGCCTTCCCACATAGATTATTGCTATTTCAGATATCCCTTTGAGGTAGCCCATGGCTTTGCTTTTAAACTCATTGAATGTGAGTAATTTCCTCCCTTCCTTTCTGAATTACCAACAGCCAACTGTATAGCAAGTGTTGTGAATGAGGGACCAAGATACAAATTGTAGAGCTGGAAATGGATGATCTGAAAAATGATGTTGAAAGGAGAGAACTCTTCAGAGAACTAGAGTAAAGAGAATAAGAAGCAGCTCGTCAACCTACAGTGAGTCACCTATCCAGGGAACAGTGTGCTAGGTGCCGTGTAAATAGCAAGAGGAATAAAATAATTTATTCCTCTCCTAAAAGGACTTGCAGTTGGGCTTTCGTTTTATTTTGATAGGTCTGTTTAGGAGGGTCTTCAGAGAGATTAGATAGGCAGGTATCCTTGAAAACACCTGAGTTTGTTATTGTGGAAAATTCTGCAAGCAGTGAGGTTTTCTGTGTTGGACCCTGGGCAAAGAAATATAATTTCTGACTCAAGGGTGGAGGAATCATTATTGTTCATAAGAATAATTATTCCTGTTAATATAAGATTGATCAAATCTTTCAAAGCTTATGTCAAATTCTGCCTTATTTCAGATTCTCCCACAGTGGCCTTTCTTTCAAATTAGTGGTCAGTTTATTTGCCTGGGACAAAAGAATCCATCCACTGGGCAGACACTCTGCCTATCTTGGGTTCAGTTCTCCAGGAGTAGTGTGTCTACTGAGGAGACTGCCTCTGGAGCCAGAGAAGCAGGGTTCAAATCCTGTCTCTACTGCTTTCAAGGTGAGTGACCAAGGGAGATTTATTTAATGGTTCTTACAATAGCTATTTTATCAATGACACACTCACTGCCTTCTCCAAATGTATGGGCCAGCGGGGGTAATAATGACTAAGAGGTGTTCAGAATGGGCACTGTTAAGAACCTGGTATGTGTTACCTCGCTTGATCCCCGTGCTTATCTTACAGCTGTGCCCTGTTCTTATTTCCATTTTACAGATGAGGAAGCTGAAGCTTTAAAAGAGAAGTAGAGAGGCCATTGTTAATAGAACAGAATTTTAAACCCTACTTGATTTGACTCCGTGGTCTGAGCTCTTAACAATTTTACTCTGCTAACTCCAGTTAATCTGCTCTTTCCAAATGATTATTCTTTTTTTTTTTTTTTTTTTCCTTTTTGACTCCTGGCCACTAAAACATGTATATGAAGTCCAGTGAAAGATGCCTAGGTACCCTGAATATTTTCAATCCTTACCTGTTATAGTATAAATACAAGTTATAGTATAAATACAAGTTGTTGAAGGCCAGAACCTGATCAGAAACCGTATTTTGGATCTAACTCCACACAGACTTTAAGCATTCAAAAGACACAATCTTTTTCATAATGACTGTTTTTGGTGATTTTATTTTAGAAAACAATTTGGTTTTGATCAGGGTGGTGATATTTTCAGGACTGGAGGTAGAGGTCTAGAAATCTCAGGATTTGGGGAGATAAGATAATCAAAACTTTTACTGTAGGAGATATAAAATGTTCATGGCAGTGGTAGAGGAAGGGTTTGGCTATGAAAAGTAGGAAACCTAGACTTCTACTCCAGGAGCTACTTCTTGAGGCAACTGACACAGATTGAAGCAGGATGTTAGGGATGTTTTTCTTCCTGTGTGAGTAAATTGATGCTCTCTACATACTAATTAAATTTCCATGCACCATTACCTCCTAAGGCTTGAAGAGTAGGGATTAACGTTGAATGATTACAACACCTCCATATGCCTTCCATCACATCTAAAATGGCTCTCTCGCCTGGCAGTCCAGGATGTATGACACAGGCAAGCTGGTTTCTGTTTTGGAATGCAGGACTCTGGGGTTCTGTGAACGCACCAGTTAATCTGTCAACATCCCTCTTGTTAAAGGAACAAAATAAGAATGATGACACTTGCCATAGCCCTGGTTAGGAGATTAACACCATCACATTTGCCCATCTGTTTACAGTTTTTAAGTGTTGCTAAGTGGAGATTTAAACTGGTGATATTTTATTTTGAACCAAATGATCTTAATTGCCCTCAGGCTGGAGAGAGAATATTACTGCTTACCTTTAGGAAAATGACTACAGGAAGAACTATAATTTTTAAACAATAAGCTTTGAGTGAGGCCTCCATTTCATTAACTGACTGATGCAGAGATTTTTGTTGTGCGATAATAAATAGCACCTTCAGCTTCTTCTCTCCTCTCGTACCCCTTACCCAGAGCTAGAAGCTCCAGGATCACTTCAGTGAGAGCAAAAGTGAGCAGCAATGGAGAGAGTGGCTTGTAACATCACTGGCATGCCCCAGGCCGTATCAAAGGGCTCAGCTCTGACATTGGGGAAGAGACTTGGGAGAAAGGGCAGTTTATTCTTCAGCCCTTTGACTAGACATTGACTGAGGCAAGGGTCAGAAATACAGATTTGTAACATCCGTAACTTTTTTTTTTTTGGTACTGGGGATTGAATTCAGGGGTACTCTACCACTGAGCCACGTTCCCAGCCCTAGTTTGTATTTTATTTAGAGATCGAGTCTCACTGAATTGCTTAGTGCCTTGCCCTTGCTTTACACTTGGGATTCTCCTGTCTCAGCCTTCCAAAGTGTTAGGATTATAGGCGTGCACCACCACGCCCAGCTAACATCTCTAACTTTTGATGATTTTGTCAGATGTTTTTTCTGGTTTTTGAGGACTGTGATTGTTTGTTTCTTTCTTCTTTCTTTTTTTCTTTCTTTTTCTTTTCTTTTCTTTTTTCTTTTCTTTCTTTTTCAGCCCTCAGAGCCCATAGTAAAAGTCTTTTCCAGTATTTAGGACAATTCCTGGTGTATGGTAGTAGTCTGATTTGATTTGCCACCTAAAGTCTGTGGAAATGTAATCCCCATTGTGTGGTGTTAGGAAGTAGGTCACGATAACTTTTCCTGAATGAATGGATTCATGCAGTACTGAGGGTGGGTCTGTTACAAAACCAACTTGGCTCTGTCTCTTCCATGATCCCCTGGCACTATGTGATGCCATGTGCTGCCTCAGAACTTTACAGAGAGCTCCCCCAGCAAGGCCTTCACCAGATGCAACCCCTCCACATTTCTTTGTAAGTTACTCTATTGGTCATATTCAGTTGTGGGAGCAGAAAATAGACTAAGGCAGGTGGATTTACATTCATTATTGAATGAATGATTGAGAACAACTGCTCTCCACAAGTGGTGTGCAAGTTCGGAGCAAGCTTTAAAATTGGTTGAAGGACCCGAATGCAGAGAGCATAGGCCTTCATCATGTGAGGCTGACATTCTTGCCATCCCTTGGGTTAGATCCTGTGCTACAAAAAATAAAGGCTTTGAGCCGGGCTCAGTGGCACATGCCTGCAATCCCAGCGCCTCAGGTGGCTGAGGCAGGAGGATTGAGAGTTCAAAGCCAGCCTTAGCAAAAGTGAGGTGCTAAGCTACTCAGTGAGATCCTGTCTCTAAATAAAATACAAAATAGGACTGGAGGGCTGGGGTTGTAGCTCAGTGGTAGAGCACTTGCCTAGCATGTGTGAGGCACTGGGTTTGATTCTCAGCATTGCATATAAATAAATGAATAAAATAAAGGTCCATTGACAACTAAAAAAAATTTTTAAAAAATAGGGCTAAGGATGTTGCTCAGTGTTTGAGTGCCCCTGAGTTCAATCTTAGGTACCCAAAAATAAATAAATAAAAAATAAAATAAAGGATTTGAGAAGAAGGGAACATTCACAGTTGTGAGAAAGTCTAGGAATCAGGATAAGCTCATTAGCATATCAATTTGGAAGAAGGAAGTATGAGGAAGTAATAGTAATAGTTCTTTGGGACCTTCTGTTCCTTTCAATCTAATCCTTCAGGAGAAGTCCCAATTTTGTTGAGTTATGAACTTAAAGTTATAATTTGTGTCTAATTTGATCTCTAGACCCCGTACATGGGCAAGATGTACTGCAGCCAGAAGGGATTGCTGTACACATGTTGGGCATTTTGTCTGGGCCTGGCCTTGAGGTTGGTACTTTGCCTGCATTTCCCTAGTATCAGCCCTCTGGGATGCCATGCTGCACCATCAATGGCAAGTTAACTTTCCCAGTGCATTCTAAATAAAATAGACTCATGCACATTTTACATATGATAGATATTTTCCCAGGGATAAGTAGAGCTATAAATCAAGATCTGCCCTCTTCTGCAGAGCCTGCCCCAAATACCAGATGTCCCACTGAATTATCTGATCTATAAAAACTGGTAAGCAGAGATCAGTAAGAGAGTTTAAAATCCATGAGGCTCTCCTGACCTGTTGTTTGCTTTATTTCATGCTTGATACATTTTTGAGATACTGAAAATTTTATTTTGCCCAAGAGGCAGGCAGGGATAAAAGTTGGGAGCTACATGAAGCATTCAAGGTCCTGCCTATGACATCTGCATCCTGTTACTTCTTCCCAGGGGACTCAGTGTCAGTGGGAGCCTGGGATATGTGTGACTGATGGTGGTCTTGCAACAACTGTGAAGATCTGAAATGTTTGCAGTTGCTGGACATTCAGCCAGTTTAGGACAAAGGAAAGATGGAGTTAGATCTTGGAGATTTCTGATTTTATTTTCCTTTGTTCAAATCTCTTACCAGGGCCTGGTAGTCATGAGTGTCCGAGTGGCAGAGCGTCCAGCAGACTGGTTTGGGGGCAGTGCAGGGTGAACTGACTTAATCAAGGAAAGAATTTCTCACATGAATCCTATAGAGTGAGACAGAATGCAGCTTCCTCACCCAGCAAGAGAGCTGTTTGTAAAAATGAGACAAAGTGAAAGGTAATGGGATGTTTGAGTAAATTATGATGAAAAATTTGAGATTATGCAATACACTCTTTGTCCTCTAGGATTTCTCAATGTTATAAATCTCCTCTTAGACATAAATATCCCTAGTTGCTTTGCTGTTAGATTTTAGGTTATATATTATAGCATTCATCATTTAAGATTCTGAATACATTTCTATAGGAACATACATGGCATTGTTTGGACTTGGCAAGTTTTTGTGGAGGAGGAGGGGTTTTGGGGAGTTTTTTTTTTTAGAGTTTTAATATGACACTTTCAAAATTAAGAAGTTGTGTGATTTTTGTTGATATTGTTACAATAGTTATAAACCTCTATGATACTTAATATTTACTGGGTGCAGAATTAACATGTATTCTATCAAGTCTCAGCTCAGTTTCATTAATTTTAATTATAGCAAAATAAATAGTCTTAATCCAGGAGCCAAATGTCCATTCCAAATCACCTTCCTAAGAAAATAAATAAACTTGCTAAGGTGTCCTTCCTTCCTTCCTTCTTTCTTTCCTTCTTTCTTTTCTTTCTTTTCAGACACCTTAACACTATACTCTAATTCCAAGATCACATACCTATTGGGGCTTTGCCTTTGCCAAACAGTGTGATACTACAATGTTTGGAACATTATCTGACTAGAAATACAGTGGATGAGACAGAAGTGTGCCCGTGCAAACACTCATGGGTGCATACACATGAAGAGACATTTGTGGGTACATAGGCGCACCTGGGCACATACACATTTACACATATACATCTGTCATATGGAGAAGGCAGACCATGGACAGTGTTTTTAATGTTCGTGAATCTATTGCCTTAACAGATGGAGACAAGCAATTGCGTGTCAAAATTGCTGATTCACAGTTTGTCTGAGCGACTACAGTTAAGGGATCCTTAGAACAAACCTTCACATCCTACCACACAGTCTACAGGGCTGACAGGTTCACACTTTGCCCAATTCACCAAAGATCTCAAGGGGCTAAGGGTAAAGTTAGGAGAAAGTACCTGCAAATCAAAAAAAATGTGTTCTTCCAGGCCACCTAGGAACACTGACATGTTTTGAAGGTGTGTCCAGGGAAAGAACAGCCTTACTTTTGTGGCTCCACACTTACCCTCAATCAGTTTGATCCTGAAGTAGGTGATGAGGAGGAGCAGCAGCAAAACCACAGGCAGGAAGACTCCAAAGAACAGGAACCAGCCAGGGAGCTCTTTCAGGAAGACTGACAGCACAGAGTTCATGGCCAAATGCAGGACCTTGCTGGAAGGTGGGATTCACAAGTGGAACCAGGCAGTGCCGCTTGGAGTCTGCAGTTGTATACTGTTGAGGCCCTGGCCTTTGCTCAGTACATCTCGGTGGAACTTTTTGTGGACTTTGCTCTATTTAAATTGCCCCATTATTCTGAAGATTGCTGGCAGGTTACTCTGTAACTCAGTTACAAAGTGTAGAGGAATTGAAAAGCAAATCTCCCAAGCTCTTCTAGAGATGAATGTTTATCTGGAGGGGATGGAGCTGACTCCAGGGGCTCAGATTGCTTTGTATTCACTTTATCTGGAACGTACTTCTCTGAGAAGTACATTCATTTATTCAACAAACATTTAATTCTTCTAGAACTCAATCTATGGACTACGTGCTGGGTGTCTGAAGAAGAGCAAGTCATGGACCCTGCCTTCGAAGAGTGGAGACAAGAAACAGTGGCCACAAGTGACAGTGGTGGAGTGAATGGTGACATGGTCCTTTCCCTTCCCCCCTTGATACTTGCATTCTTGGCTCTGCTGTTTACTTACCTTGGTTCTGAGTCAACAGTGGTGGGGGTTGGGTGGTAACTCCACAGTTTCTGGAAAGAGAAAGAGTAATCCATTGGCCAAAGACAACACTGATATTGATATTGACTTGGTAACTGAGTTGCCTTTAACTGCTTTGGGGAAAATTCTCAATAGTCAAAGGATCCCCTGGAGAATTTGGAAATTTTGAGGGGAATTGGCAGTCACCTTCTGGGGGTCATTCTTCTTATGTTCTCACCCTGCCCCATCCCCCGTTGGCAGCTGCCTGGCTGGCAAGTGGCCAGCAGCCTATGGACATGCTCCTGAGTGTCTCCCAAATTCTTCCCTTAGGGGCTTTACATGGCTGTGCAGTCTGTCCCAGCAGTAGAGTCCATGCCCTCATTTACCAATTAATAAGATCTAGGATGCTTGCCTGGTGTTCCTCAACAAGGACCTATGAAGAGTTTCCCTCTCAGAAGACAGGAATCTTAATTTCTGAAGGAACCACTTAGAACACCCCACATTAAATCTGCATCCATTGCATTTTACACGCCGCTCCCTTCACTCCACAGACTGATGGGCGGTGCTGCTGCTATTATTCTTGCGTGCCTTCCATGGAGATGGCTCTCTGGTGCTCTCTGGCTTGAACAGGATGCTAATTTGTAAAGTATCAATCTTCAAGGAACCTCTATGAGCAGGTGACATTACCAGGGAGATGTTAGGCAGCCTGTTTGTCATGTTCTTTCTTCCTGTTTCATTCTATTCAGCAAGGTTTTGTTGAATGCTTAGACTAAGGTAAGTAGAGGGAAGAAGCAAACATATAAATGACAATACTGTTAGCTCTCAGATGTAAACAAAGGGAAGAGAGACTGATGAATTCCAGTCAGGAAACTGCAGGAGTTCATTAAGAAGATAGCATCTGAGCTGAGCCTGGGGGATGGGTATCTGAGGAAGCCCTGCAGCAAACAGAGGCAGCAGACAGGCAGAGTTTGTGGAGGTTAGGGAAGAACTGAGAGTGGCTGAATGACAGGAAATTCAGGCTACAGTGTCTTAAGAGCTGAAGCTGGAAAAATGGGGTAGCATTAAATCTTATGGACCTTGAATGCCCTAAGTTCTATGCTATTTGGACAAGAGGACTAACCAAAGGTCTTTGATCATGGAAGTGTGTGATCTGAGGTAGGGACAGGAAATATTTAGGTAGCACTTTAAATAATGGAAGAGATAGGATAGGCTATCTCAACACAGAATCAAGATGTAAGAGGTCTGAGGAGATTGCAGAGGAAGGAGAGAAGCAGACAGAGAGGCTGCAGAAATGAAAAGAACAGCCCTCGGTGAAGAATTAAATGGAGAGAGATAGATTTCACCAGTCATCTAACAATGATTAAGTGCTTACTTTATGTCAAATTTTATATAAATAGTTTATGGTTATTATTTAGTCCTCATAATAATCTTATGACGAAGAGACTGATACAGATGGAGAAAGGAAGCCAGAGAGGGAGAGTTCCTTGCTTAAGACACAAACCCAGTAGGTGACAAAGGTGAGATTTCAATCTGGACCCGTGCTCTCATCCATCGTGCCATCTGATTGGTTGGTGGTGATGGTGGGGAGATGCTGGTGCTGCAAACTGAGACCTGAACCCAGGCTGGGCGGCAGGTTTGGGTGGGGCAAGGATGGAATTTTGCAAACATTAAATTGGAAATAGTGGACAGCTAGCTGTTCGGTGGGGACCTGGTAGAATTATGGAGTTCAAGAGAGAGGACAAGGTTTGCAATATAGATTTGGAATTTATTAGTGTTTTATTGGCTGGGCTTGTTGGGGTGGAGAGATTACTCAGGAAGTAGTGTGCATTATGATAAAATAGCTACTGACCTTAAAAAAAAATGCTCTCATTTAGGACATAGGAGAGCTGGGCATGGTGGTGCACTCCTGTAATCCCAGCACTTTGCGAGGCTGAGACAAGAGAATCACAAGTTCAAAGCCAACCTCAGCAATGGTGAGGTGCTAAGCAACTCAGTGAGACCCTGTCTCTACATAAAACACAAAATAGGGCTGGGGATGTGGCTCAGTGGTCGAGTACCCCTGAGTTCAATCCCCGGTACCAAAAAAGAAAAAATAAAATAAAATAGGACATGAGAGGAAAGATAAGAATGAGGGAAAGAAATTGAGAAGAAGGGAAACTCTGAGGGTGGGAAAGGAACCAGAGAAAATGGTGTTAGGATATTGGTGGCAAAAGAGGTTTCATGAAGATGACAAAAGAGGTTTCACTACATCATTTAATGGATCTAATATAGTTCTGATCCACACTGAAAGTTTTCAGAGATCATGATCTTTGAGGTAGACTTAAAAGTTTTCTTTTTTCTTTTTAAGTAGCTCCTGTGGAGGATATTTAACATCAAATAAACTTCACATACTTTAAGTATAAAAGCTAATAATTTTTATGTGTGTGTGCCCACGAAACTACCACCATGATCAAATGATGAATATATCCATCACCCTCAAAGTTTCTCATATCATTCTCCTATCTCTGATTTCTTCCCCTGAATCACCAGGCAACCACTGATCTATCCTCTGTAGCTTTATATTAATTCACAATTTCTATAATTTTGTACACCTGGAATTTCTGATCTCTTTTTTATTTAGTTTCTTTCACTCATTATAATTATTTGAAATTCATTTGTATTATTGCCTGCATCAATCATGATTGTTGTATATTGCTGAATAGCATTTTATTGTATGGATAAACCATTTGCTTATTCTTCTATTGATGAACATTTGGGTTTCCTATTTAGGCTGCTCCAAATAAAACTTCTATGAACATTCCTATACACATCTTTACATAGACATGTGCTTTCATTGCTCTTGGTAAGTACCTAGAAGAATGGCTTGATCATATAATAGATATAATGTTGATGTTTTAAGAACATCAACAGACTGTTTTCCAGGTAGTGATACCATGTTATATTCCTATCATAAGCGCACGAGATTCTAGTTCTTTCACATACTCAGCAACTCCTGGTAGAGAGTATATGAAGAAGAGCAAATCATTTGGTTTTAGGCATTCCAGTGGTGTGAAGTGGTATCTTGTGGTTTTAATGTGCATTTCCTTAAGGATGTTGAACATCTTTCATGTACTTATTTGACATTTGTGTAATTTGTTTAGTGAAAGGACTGTTCAACTATTTTGCCCATTTTAAGAAAAAATGATTTTAAAATTAAAATTTAAGAGTTCTTTATGTTATGGGTTCCTGTGGCTTGTGTTTGTAGTTCTACCTATTCGGGAGTTGAGGCAAGAGGATCATTTGAGCCCATGAGTTGAGACCAACCTGGACAACATAGTGAGACCATATCTCAAAACCAACAAGCTTTTAATGTGTTCTAGAAACAATTCATTTATTAGATATATGATTTTCAAGGATTTTTCATTCAATTTGAGTCATCCCTTTTCATTTACTTAGTTATTGCAAAGCATATAGAGTTTTAATGTCAACAAAGTTCAATTTGTTCTTTCATGGATTGTGCTTTTCATATATGAGAAATCTTTGCCTAACCCAAGGTTGCAAAGATCTTTTCCTTTGTCTTCCTCTGGAAGTTTTATAGTTTTAGGTTTGTATATAGGCCTATGATCTACTGTGAGTTAATTTTTGTGTATAATGAGAGGTACAGGTTAGAGTTTTTTCCTTTTTTTTCTTTTGCATATAGATATGCAAATTGTTTCAGCACTATTTGTTCAGACGACTACTCTTGTCCCACTGAAATGGCTTTGTATCTTTGTCAAAAAATCAGAAGTCAATTCCATGGGGCTCTATTTTGTGTTCCACTAATCTAATTGTTACTCTTTTTACCAATACCTCTGTCTTTGGATTTGTTGTTTTACTATGAGTCTTGAGGTCAGGTATTGTTAGTCCTCCAACTTTGTTCTTTTTCAAAGTTGTTTTAGCTAGTGTAGGTCATTTTCATCTCCATATGAATTTTGAATGAGTTTATCAATTTCTATAAAAAGCTCTGCTGTAATTGCATTGAATCTATAAATAAATATGGGGAAAGACTTGGTATTTTAACAACGTTAAGTCTTGTGAACCATGAGCATGATATATATTCCGTTTCTTTGGGTCTTCTTTAATTTCTCTCAATCACGTTCTGTAGTTTTTAGTGTACCAGTCTTCAACATCTTTTGTCAGTTTATCATTACTTCCTATTTTTATGTGATTATAAAGAATATTGATTTTTAACTTTAATTTTGGATTATTCATTGCTGGCATGACAGTTTTTTTTTAATTTACAAAATTTACTCATCACTGGGTACTGCTGCTAGATTATTAAGATTATTATTATTATTAAGATGATGATTATTAATATTAATATTATTATTATTAAGATTATTAAAACATCCTTCAGAGCTTGAGAACTTTTATCTCTAAAGGCTCTGATTCCAATCCAAATTGGTTGCTTATAGTAATACGTGGTAGACACAGAGGTTATTAAACAATGGAAATGTTGGAGATACTGGTAATCTGATTTGCCAGAATTTGAGTGGGGTTCCATAAAGAGTGTGCAATTTACTGCCATAATAGCAGCAAATTCTTTAGCTGCTTTTTGCCATTTGGGAACAATCATAAATATCATTGGAAAAATCTACATTGGTGAAAATAGAGGGACATATTTGACTGAGGATTAACCCTCGCTATTGATTTTCTTGGCAGTAAACATTCCCACTGTTGACATGCATGGTGTTTTAAGGTACAAATGATTTGCAAAAATTGATATTTTGGAGAAAATTCCTGGGACACTACTGTTGTAACATCTATTATATTGGACTTTTGGTGACAGCTGTCCAAAAGCCTACTGTGGCCAATTTTGACCTCTTGAAGCTAATGCCAACCCACAAGGCATCTGATTTGGATTCTGCTTTTGAGCCTTAAAGAATGACTCATCACATTGACATGCTGTAGAGCAATGAAAGTTCTGAAATTCATCAGCAGAAGGTGCCAAAGTACCATTGATTGATATTCGGAATATCAAATTACATACAGCTACACAACCAGTATGAGAAATCAAGCACAAACAAAACTAACAAATTCAAATGAAGTGGTTTGATTTAATTATATGGGTGGCATTTGCTGCAATGAAGCATTGCTCACAATGTGAACGTAGTGCTGACAGTTCCAAGTTGCTCTCCTCAGAGTATACAAGCCTGTGTTCCTCTAGATCTGGTTAACTGGCCCTCTGAACTTTGCTCATTAGCCTATGTCCATTAAAGCAGTATCACTCAGCAGCAGTCCTACAGCGAATGTGAGAATAAGGGCCCTGAAATCAAGAGAATATTAGGTTATAGGCACAAAAGACGATTTCTACTTTGCGAACTTTGAGAAAAGGCCTGAGGTCTTCATTATTCAGATGTGTGGGTAGCAAGTGTTTTTTGAGGGCTTGACATGTAACCCAGAAGCACTGAATGTGAACATATTCACGAGTAAGGCCAACCCCCTGACTGATGGGCTTTGCAGTGAGGTGGACAGATAATAAGCAATAGCAGGTTAACAGTTATTGAATGCTTGTATGGTTTCAGGTACTGGTCTAAGCACTTCACATGTTATAACTCATTACACTCGTATAACAATGCGTTTGAATAAATAACCATTTCTATCACCACCATTTAACAAATGAAAAAATCATGGAGCATTCATAACTTGTCCAGGATCACATCAGTGGCAGAGTCAGGGTTTGAACTCAGACATTTATCCTCTATATTCTACTGTTTCTCAGTCTCCTAGAGAAATACGTATGTAATGTCAAGTAGTGACAGTGCTCTGCAGAGAAATAAGGCAGGACAGAGAAATGAGATAATAGTAGGAAGTGCTAATTATAGGTGGAGTTGTTAGGGAAAGTGTATTAATCAGCTAGGGATATTGTAACAATATACCACAGAATAAATACTGTACATAACAGAAATTCATTTTTCACACTTCTAGAGACTGGAAGTCCAAGATCATGATGCCAACAGGGTTGGTTTTTGGTGAAGCATCCTCCTTGGGTTCAGATAACTGTCTTTTCCTCTTCATGCATGTGCTCCTGGTGTTTCCTGTCTCCTAAGTATATCAGTCCTTTCAGATTAGGGTTCTAATGACTTCATCAAACTTTAATTACCTCCTTGAAAGCCTTATCTCCAAATGTAGTCATGTTGGCGTTAGGGCTTCAACATATAAATTTGGGTAAGAAGGACACAATTCAGTCCTTAACAAAGTTTCTCTGAAATGCTAACTCTTGAACAGAGACTTGAATGGAGTGAAAGAATAAACCTGTTTTTGTAGGAACAGAGTTCCACACAGAAGGAATAGTAAGTCCAGAATGGAAATGTTTTGGGAATGGTAGAGGGCAGGGAAGGAGCCTGTTGTGCCTGGAGTATACTGAAGGGGAGGAAAATGTGATCACTTTTGAGAGTAATTGATCTAGAAACCCAACACTGACAGCAGGCCAAGGAAATGTGTACAAAGTGTGGTTTGTGAAATGCTAATTCTATTACATTTTGCTATTTCTTGGAAAGTGATCAAATTAGTGTAGAGAATATTGGGCTAAGTAGGTTCTTTATTACAAAGTTTCTTGGAACTTTTAATTTGGTAAGGCACATTGTAAATCCCTAAGGGGGATACGGCATGCAGTCTTTCCCAAATTTACTAGATCATTGAGTCCTTTTGGAAAGCAGAATCTCAGGGTCTACAGAATTTTTCTGGGTGTAGAAAGCTATGTAAGGAGCCGGGCGCGGTGGCACAAGCCCGTAATCCCAGCACTTCAGGAGGCTGAGACAGGAGAATCACGAGTTCAAAGCCAGCCTCAGCAACGGCAAGGTGCTAAGCAACTCAGTGAGACCCTGTCTCTACATAAAACACAAAATAGGGCTGGGGATGGGGCTCAGTGGTTGAGTATCCCTGAGTTCAATCTCCAGTACCAAAAAAAAAGAAAGCTATATAAGGAGGTTTTCCAGGCGGTCTGAACATTTGGGTTTGGTAGGGAATAGGTGGAAAGGGAACAAATTATATTGAGAAAGTATTATCTTGTGGATTTTATTGTCTTGTGTTTGTTTGCATAATTTTTGCTAGCACAGTCTGGCCCCAACAATTCAGGAAGCATCCCCTTTGTTTTTTGTTGATGAAGTTTCCCCATGTCTGCTCATGCTAGTTGGCAAAGTTATTTTGTTTATGGGAAAATGATCATTGGAACATGCCCACCTGTGGTGGGAGTACACATGAGATGTTTCTAAGTAGATTTTCAGTATCAATAGGCTAAAGAAGGAAGGATGACTCCTTGGCAATAGCCTAAGGGTTCAGTGTCCACTTTAGGGTCTGCAAAGGAGATGAGGGCATTTTATATACCAAGAAGATATTTGTTGTTTGAACTAATATGGAATATCCAGTATGGAAGTTCTACTTGATTCAGATTTTCTCTCCCTTTACTCAGAAGGTTTTCACAAATCAACCTATCTATGAAATAATACATAAGAACAGAGGTTGATTTGCCATGAAGGCAGTAAAGTTCAAATTTCAGTGCCCCCATTTGCCTGAATCCTTCTAAGACCAGGGAGCAATGCTGGGGTTATATGGTCATAGCTTTTCTAAAGTTTACAAAAGAAAGATATATTAATTTATATTAGTAAATATTCCAGCTTCCTGTCTGTCACATTCCTGATGTCAAGGAGAGTTAGAGCAGTCACAGACATTTTGGATGCAGATCTTGGGGGAAGATGAGTTGGGGACATACTTAGCTGAGGTCAGTGGAATGTTCTTGTGGTTTGCAGTCATTTCTGCACATTATTAAGTTGTAGTTAACTGTCGGGGTGCAGGAATGGCTTTCAGAAATACTCCTACCATCCACTGTGCTTTCTCTTTGGTGACTCAATGGCACAGGGGCAAAAGGCCCTATTACAATATGAAAGTGTCCTTTGCACTTGACTTCAGGATGTAGCAAGTGGAGGAAGAACAAGTTTTAAAATGTATGGAATCAGCTGGGCACAGTGGCACACGCCTGTAATCCCAGCACTTTGAGAGGCTGAGACAGGAGAATCGCGAGTTCAAAGCCAGGACCCCAGGCTGACCTGGGGAGGAGGAGACGGGCCCCGGGCCCATGCATGGAGGAGGAGACTGTGCTATGGCACCCCCATCTACCAACTGATGGCTGTCCCTGCCTACATCTGTCTAGAGTCAACAGCCAGGACCAGGAAGATCATCCCCAAGGTTCCTGCAGGCCGGTGACACCAGAGGTGAGGTATTGGTAACTTGCAGGGATACTACAAGATTATAGGACAGAAACTCAGATCAGCATTGCCAGAGAGGAAGACACATGAACAACATGAAAAAACAAGGGAAGAAAATGCCCCAAACAAACCAAGATGCTCCAAAAATAGAATCCATTGACAACATAGTAGATGAAATGTCAGAGGAGTTCAGAATGTATATAATTAAAATGATCTGTGAAGCACAGAATAATATAAGAGAGCAAATACAGGGAGCAAAAGATTACTTCAAGAAAGAGATAGAGACTTTCAAAAAGAACCAAGCAGAAATCCTTGAAGTGAAGGAAACAATAAACCAAATAAAAAATTCAATAGTAGGCATCACCAACAGACTAGAGAACTTGGAAGACAGAACCTCAGGCAATGAAGACAAAATATATAATCTTGATAATAAAGTTGACCACACAATGAAGATGGTAAGAAATCATGAACAGAATATCCAGGAATTATGGGATAACATGAAAAAACCAAATCTAAGAATTATTAGGATAGAGGAAGGCACAAAGGTAGAAACCAACCAAAGGAATGCACAATCTCTTCAATAAATAATATTAGAAAATTTTCCAAATATGAAGAATGAACTGGAAAATCAAATACAAGCTTAAGGACACCAACTGTACAAAACTAGAATAGATCCACACCAAGGCACATTATAATGAAAACGCCTAATATACACAATAAGGATAGAATTTTAAAAGTTGCAAGAGAGAAGAAGCAGATTACATACAGGGGGAAACCCAATTCAGATTTCAGCAGATTTCTCAACCCAGACCCTCAGAGCCAGGAGATCCTGGAACAACACATATCAAGCTCTAAAAGAAAATGAGTGCCAACCAAGAATCTTATATCCAGTAAAATTAAGCTTCCAATTTGATGATGAAATAAAAACCTTCTATGATAAACAAAACTTAAAAGAATTTACAGCAAAAAAGCCTGCACTAGAGAATGTTCTTGGCATAATATTCCATGAGAAGGAAATGAAAAACAACAATGAAAATCAGCAAAGAGAGGAACTACACTAAAGGAAAAGCCAATAAAAGAAGAAATCGAGTCAAGTTAAAAACCAAAAATAAACTAAAATGAATGGGAATACAGACATTTCAATAATAACTCTGAACATTAATGGCCTGAACTCATCAATTAAAAGACATAGACTGGCAGATTGAATTAAAAAAAGACTCCAGTTGTGGAATTCACATGGATGTTGGTTCAGGGCTATGCCTACAATGGAGAAAAGGACTGTGCTAGGAACATCAGCTGAAGATAAAAATTGGTTATTGTGCTATTCATTGAATTTCTTGTTCTTATTCCTTTATAGCTGTATAAGTAAGGCAATTATTTTTCTTTCTTCTTTCAAAAGTATTTCTTTGTTTTTAGTTTTCTGTAATTTGAATATGAGATGACTAGGTATTACTTTATTTATTCACCTTTTTATGTTTGGCACTTATTCTAATTGATATTCTCTCAAAATCTGTGCTTTTTATATCACCTTAGTTTTTGAAAAATTTTCAGATAGTTTTACTTCAAATATTTTTTCTGCTCTGTTTTTCTTTTTTCTTTTTGTATTCTAATTATGCACACTTTATTCTTTGATATTGTCCCTGGGGTTTTTTTTTTTTAAATATTTTTTTAGTGGTAGATGGACACAATATCTTTATTTTATTTATTTTTATGTGGTGCTGAGGATCATACCAGTGACTCACGCATGCGAGGCCAGCACTCTACCACTGTGCTACAATCCCAGCCCACTTAGGTTGCTTTTATTTCTTTTGTATTTTTGTTTGGGAAATTTTGAATTAACTTATCATCAAGATTATGATTTCTTTCCTTGGCCATAATTTAATTGACAGCATCAGAAGATATTCTTCCTTTCTATTTCAATATGTTTGATTTCCATTTGCCCTAACATAGTTTATAAGTTTTTGCATGCTATATACTTTTTTCCCATTAGAGTATTGAACATATTAATCATAATTACTTTAGTTTTTTTTTCACTTGGAAATTTAAACATGTATGATATGTTTGAGTCTAATTTTTATCTTCAGACTACATTTTAGCATGTCTTCTTGCTTGTCTTGTAATTTTTTGTTGAAAGCTAGACATGTTTTATTAAATAATAAAAAATGAGGTAAATACGCCACTGATAGGAGTATTTATTTAATGTGGTGAGGACTTGTCTGGTGTTTAATGCTTGTTTGTAGCTAAAGGTACCAGAAGCTTTAAGTTTTCATCCTGTACTTCCTTTTTTTAAAAAAGTCTCACTGTTTGAGTTTCCTTAAATACTACTTTAGGGGAGAAATAATTTGTGTATTACAACTCTTTCAGCTGTAATTGATTATTATATTACATTGTATATATTATATTATTATATCATATTATTGTAATTGATTATTATATTATTGTTATTATACCATATCCTTGCTGTTGTGTAGGTCAGATATGGGGCAAAGAAGTTTTTTCAAATTTTATCCAATCTTTAAGTAGGTCTATGTCTGAGGACTATGACTTTCACAAGTGCTTTATCAATGTGTACCACCCCCACTGACACTCTTATTCCTGTCTCAGACTGCAATATTTCCAATATTTTTCTTTGAAACTTTGTCCTTAATTGACTTTTTAAAAAATTCACAACCTAATCCTATCAGAGACATGAGGTCTTTATGGAATCTTCAGTGGAAAACTGGT
Organism: Xerus rutilus; assembly: GCA_028644305.1. Classification (NCBI taxonomy): domain Eukaryota; kingdom Metazoa; phylum Chordata; class Mammalia; order Rodentia; family Sciuridae; genus Xerus; species Xerus rutilus. Next base: position 176,602 of record JAQQSJ010000150.1, on the reverse strand, counting down.
AGGGTATCTGAAAGGAAAACTGTGGAACTGCAAGGGTTTCCTTAAGTCTACAGGACCCCAAGGTTTCCTTAATCTCAAATTAGCCCATACTCTGTCTTGAGCCATTTTTCCAGATTATATATACTAGTTGTTGACAGCTCTGGCAGTACATTTTTGGGTTCAAGAAATATAATTTGATTTTCAAATATTTTTGTTACTGTAAGGATAAGATTGATGACTTTTGACTACTTCACATATCAGAGATGAAACATGAGTCAGTTTCTTAATTTTAAAACAATGTTTAAAAACTTGTTTAACTTTATTCATTCTTTTCATTTCTATACTCTTTTTTCCTTCTCTGATTTTCTTTCCATTCGATCATCCATTTTATTTGGGAAATGCTTTTGTTGAATACAGAAAACCAATGTGATTAATTCTATTTCATGTTTTGAATCATATTCCTAGATCTTCTGTAGACTGTTTTAAATTTCTTTATATGGAATAATTTATATAATTTTTTATATATCGAGTAGTTTTATATATTGAATAGTTTATAGTTTATCAGATCTACATTGTATTATTTCTACTCATTCTTTCTTAAACAATATTCATAGATAACATTGGATAATTAAAAATCAATAAATAAATTTTTTAAAAAAGCCAGCCTCGGGCTGGGATTGTAGCTCAGCGGTAGAGCGCTTGCCTCACATGCGTGGGGCCCTGGGTTCAATCCTAAGCACCACATACAAAGCAATAAAATAAAGACATTAGAAAAAAAAAAAAAAGCCAGCCTCAGCAATGGTGAGGCACTAAGCAACTCAGTGACACCCTGTCTCTAAATAAAACACAAAATAGAGCTGGGGATGTGGCTCAGTGGTTGAGTACCCCTGAGTTCAATCCCCAGTACCAAAAATAAAAGATAAAATAAATAAATAAATAAATAAAATATATGGAGCCAGAAACTACTCTGGAATATGCCTCCAGATATTATATATGTAAAACGATAAGTGGAAGATTTGATTCTAATTGAAACTCAGTGAAAATGAAAGTTCTCTCCTGTGATGAAAATAATTATAAACAGTGTATGTTTTTGTATGAATTGAATAAAACAGAATTTATCAGAATTTCTATGTTTGAGGACAAAAAGCAGTAACAGTGGTACTACAACAGTGAGTGTATCTTTGTTGTTACACAGTTTAGGCATCCCAAGCTATTGGATTACACTTAAGCATGTACAGTGGACCTCATGCATTGGTCCCGAGAATGTTTGGTGGTTCTGAGAATAGGGCAGGGGTGGAGGGAACCCAAAACAAAACATGAATAATTTCCTTTTGACAGAGCAGGGTACTGTAGAAACAAGTGTTCCAGTGACAAAGCTATATGGGTAATGAAAGTTCAATAGATGCACTGTGAGTGTTAGTTATAGTTGCATAGTTTAATACCACATATGGCAATTAAAAAATAGATTTAATTCCTTACATTAGTCTTATTAATATTTTTCAAAATTATACCAAATTTCAAATATAATGAAGAGGAAATTTCTTAGTGGAAGCTAAGAAAAATAAAACCAAAACCAAAACCAAAATACACTGAAAAATTGCTAGGAGCTCCAGAATATAAAATAAACAAAAGCACCCAATTTGTTGGCTTTTTAAAATTGTACTTCATTGTTTCTTGCTTTAGTCTAGGCAAATACTCACTTTCACACAGAATTTTGGTTTTACAATTTTTTATTTTTTTCTCTTAAAAAGGACTCCCCTCCAGATGTATAAGATTCAAATACCCACAACCTGGATCTGTTGCTGAGTAAGAATAACAATCTTTTCTTTTTTTTTGTACCAGGGATTGAACTCAGGGGCACTCGACCACTGAGCCACATCCCCAGCCCTATTTTGTGTTTTACTTAGAGACAGGGTCTCACTGAGTTGCTTAGCGCCTCGCTGTTGCTGAGGCTGCTTTGAACTTGGGATTCTCCTGTCTCAGCCTCCTAAAGTGCTGGGATTACAGGTGTGCGCCACTGCGCCAGCTAGAATAGCATTTTTCCAGAAGAATAAATTCTGGAAGAAGTACCAGAGACTTATAGCTCGTTTTGTGATCTCTAAATTCTCTAAGTTATGCCTCCTATTATAATTCTGGGATGATGCTGACATCTTCTAATTGGTTTCTCTGGCTATTCAAAGGCTCTGGAAGGCTTTTTTAATTTAGTAGGCCCCACCAGAGGGGCATCTGGTGAAGGTGGTCATATTTAGTATGAAAAGTGGGGGTAAAAGTAATGCCAGAAACTCCACAAAATATGTCAGAGAGGAGCTGTAACTGAGTAGAAATCCAATTTAATTCAGACACTGTCAATCCATTTGATTTTTAAATTGAAGGCCAACCTGTTTCTACAGTATAATATTATTCCTAAATATATATCACAGAGAAGGTAATTCAATGCGATGCCATTACATATAGTTGGAAATATAAATTGGAATGCTGTTTTAAAACAAACCTCAAATCTTACTTTAGTTTCCCTTTGGGAAAAAAAAAATCCTTGCAACTTGTGTAATACACTGCAGTAAATCCACAGCACTCATTTAGGCATGAGTGTTTGCAGATGAGTGACAGATCTGTTGGTTTGCACAAGCCCTGCCTTCTGTCTGAGGGCTGCAGTTTAAAAAATCATTGCTACAACATAGGCTTCTTTCTCTCATTAGCAGAGGAAGTAGAGCAGCAAGTCTGTATTAATCACTTGGGGTAACCTACTAGGCCATCATTAGAATTTTTTGCCAAGGTAGTAACAAAAAAATAACAACTGTTTGTATAAAGAAACTAGGAGCTCATTTGCACAGCTACTAGAGGCAACAGGGATATTAATGCATGTTGTCAGTTCTACAGGTTTAATTTGACTTGCGCTAAAATAGCATCAATATACATCTCCCCTTGTCATTCATTCACCCTGAATGCTGATTAATTTACTCTCATTTCACCCTGAATGCTGCCAGGCAGTAATGAGTTGTAGCCATCTGGCAGTCCTATTTTATCTTTCCCATTCCCCTAAAAAGCTGCAGAGACAGGGACATTCTTTCCACAGGCAGCCATCCAGCTGCTCAGAGTTGCCGGCCTTCCTCTGGGGGAATGCAGTGCAGATGTCAGTCCAGACAGTGGATTTCTGAACTGGCACACAGATTTTGTGTTGTTGCTGATGAGCAAAAGCCTCCTTCATTTCAGAATGTTGAGGGATGGATAACAGAGTGTGCATGTCGGAATTAACAGTTAAGCCTCGTAAAAAGAGATTTGCAAAGTACAGCTACTTCTATAAAGTGGTGTTTTATAGATACATAATAATACAAAGTACACAGAGATAAGGCTCTTTATAGACACATGAACTAATATTGTTAATATGGTCTTAACACGTAAAGGAGTAGAAAACCATCTTGTCTCAGTAATTGCTTCCATGTATAATCTTTTTCTTTTTGTATTTTCAAAGTAAACAGACATATTAACTCATTTGGGTAAACAAATAATAAAACTGGCATAAAACCTGATACTGTTTCAAGGATAATGTTTTCTAAAAATCAATTTTATTGAGGTATAATTTACATATAGTAAAATGCATTAATTTGTGTATATTTCAATGAGTTTTAACATGATTTTATACTCATATAATCTCCAACATGATCAAGATATGGAATATATCATCCCAGAATATTGTCCTTGTGCCCAGGACAAGGACAGTCTTTCCTAGTTAATCTTCTCTACGCTCAGTGCCAGGCAAATGCCAATATATTTTTTTTTTGGTACTGGGGATTGAACTCAGGGCACTTGACCACTGAGCCACAATCTCCAGCCCTATTTTGTATTTTGTGTTTTATTTAGAGATAGAGTCTCACTGAGTTGCTTAGCACCTCACCGTTGCTGAGGCTGGCTTTGAACTTGCGATTCTCCTGTCTCAGCCTCCCAAAGTGCTGGGATTATAGGTGTGCACCCCTATGCCTGGCCAAACTCCAATATTCTGTCAACATAGATTAAATTGATCTATTTTGAAATTTCATAGAAATGGAATCTTCCAGAGTATATGCTTTTGTATCTGACTTTTTGACTTATCATAATTCACCCATGCTGTTGCATTTTTGAGTAATTAATTCCTCTTTTTTTGCTGAGTAGCATTTTACTCCATGCAGATTCCATATCACTATGAATATGCCATATGTGTTTATCTATTCACCTATTGATGGACATTTCATTTCCAGCTATTATGAATCAACTTGTGGTATGTCTTTGTGTGAATATACATTTTCATTTATTCTGAGTAAATAGGAGTGGAATTTATGGATCTTACAGTAAGTGTATGTTTAACTGCAAGAATCATTTAAACAGCTTTCCAATGTTATTATTCAATTCATAATTTCTCCAGCAACATATAAACTTCCAAATGCTGTCCATCCACCCCATCACTTATCTTTTAAACATTGTGTTCATTCTAGGGCTATGCAGTGGTATTTCATTGTGCATCCAAATTGAATTTCCCTGTGTTTTGTAATATAGGTTTTATTATTATTTAAGTATGAAAAGGCCAACAGATCAAGAGATGACTGCACTAAAAAAATAGCTTGTTATATTCACCACTCAACTCTGAGTGTTCTTTTCCTTTGCAAACCAAACAAATTAGAATCCATACCCCCAACCACCTCCTGTATTAGGTTCTAGATTGGTTAGTTTACTATCTTTAATAATTAGCTATCCCTGTGGGGAGCAGTCCTTCTGAGATCAGCAAGGTGTCAAGATGTCAAAGTACCAAAAATACAGACTAAAAAGACATGATCAATATATCTAGCCAGATATGATAGTGCATGCTTGTAATCCCAGTGACTCAGGAGGCAGAGACAGGAGGATCACAAGTTTGAGGCCAGCCTCAGCAATTTAGTGGGGCCCTAAGCTATTTAGCAAGAACTTGTCACAAAATAAAAAAAGTTAAAATGCCTGGAGGAAGCAGCTCAGTGGTAATGAGCCCTGTGTTCAATCCCTAGTACCAAATCAAAAACAAAAACAAACAGAAAAATCTGATAAATAATAACATTGAGCATCTTTTCATAAACATCTTTTCTTGAATCATTACAATATTTATTTTTAATTTTATAATCTTTTTTCTTAATTTGTTCTTTTTAGATATACAGTAGTTGTTGGCCATTCGAAGAACTTCTTAAAGGGTTCAAATCTTTTGCTCATTTTAAAAAAATGTGTTGTCTTCTTGATTTTTAACTAATTATGTTCTTATATATATTCTGGATCAAGTTGTTTATCACATATTTGTATTGCAAATAATTTCTCCCATTCTGTGCTATCTTTTAATTTTATTAATAATGTGTTCTACATAGCTTAGGTGTTTAATTTTCATGAAGTCTCATTTATCAATTTTTTTTCTTTTATGATTCATTCTCTTTTTTGCATATTTTTGCTAAGAAACCTTTGCCTTCCCAAAGCTCATTGTTCCCCCTCCCACACTGAAGTTGAATAGTTTTGAATATTGCATTTACGTCTATAATCCATCTTGAGTTAAATTTTTGCATGGCCTGCTGTAAGGGCCAAGGTTCATTTTTTCCAACAACATTAGTTAAAAAGATTTCCCCTTCCACATCGAACTAAATTGGCCATGTATGAGTCTATTTCTGAATTCTGTATTCTGTTCCATTGATCTATGGGCCTAGCCTTCTGTTAATACCACATTCTCTATTTCTATAGCTTTGTGGTTAACCTTGAAATCAAGTAATTTTAATCATCTAACTTTGAATTATTTGACTATTCTATGTCTTTTTCTTTTTAGGATAATTTTACAATCAGATTCTTTAAAAGGTTGCAGAGAGTTTGAGATTGCATTAAATCTATATATCAATTTGTATTGAATGGAAATCTTAATACTTTTGTCTTCCAATTCATCAACATGATCTATCTCCATCTCTTTAGACCCTTATAATTTCCATCTTTCATAATTTTCAGAGTAAAGGTTTATATACGTTCCTGAGGATTTCATGTTTTGAATGCTATTATAAGAAGAATTTTTAAGAAATTTTCATTTCCAGTTTCTTATTGCTATTTAGAAATTCCTTCCCTCCCTCCCTCCCTCCCTCCCTTTCTCTCTTTCTTCTTCTCCTTCTCCTCCTTCTTCTTCTTTTTCTATATTGACTTTGTATCTTGAGACCTTTCTTTCTAAACTTACTTATTTGAAGAGCTTTTCAAGGTAGATTCCTTTAGGGGTTTTATGTGTCATCTGTATATAGAGTTTTACTTCTTTCCATCTGCATGCCTATTATTTCTTTTTTCTTGTCTAATTGCACTGGCTAGGGCTTCCATTTTGATATTGAATAAGTAATAAGAATAGGCACTTGTTCTTTTTTTGAAAATTGTTTTGCCTGTTTCTTCAAATTTCCACCTATGTGTGCACAAGATTATATTTGACAAAAGACTCAAGGGAATCCTTATGCAGATTTTTCGAGCTCTTTCTCTGCTTACCTCTCTCCTCTTGGGGATTCTGTACTGCAAATTCTACCTGCCATGTCCTACCTAGTCTCTAATCCCTGAATTCTTAATGCATCAGATGCCCAGCTCTGTTTGGGTTTTTCCTGTCTAATCTGCAGGTATCTCTCAGCAGAAATCCTGGGCTCACCTTATTCTTTTACCCTACGTTAAGGATCATAGTCCTCTATTGTCCAATATTTGAAAATACATTTTAAAAAATATTTTGTCCAGTTTTTTAGTTGTTCATAGGAGTGTAATTCTGTGCCTTGTTCTCTTTGAAGGCTAAAAATGGAAGTGATACTATTCAATATTTAATTGTCCACCAGTTTTTAATTATGATTATTCTTTTAAATTTTAGAACTTACTATGTGACAACCAGTTTTGTGCTGGTTGAAAGGCAGTTCTGATCAGTGGTTTTCAACCTGTACCACATTAGGCTTATTCCTCCTCAAAGATACCATATTTGGGTTTCTTCCCAGAGCAATGTATTGCTGAAGTCAAGAACTACCATTTTATTCCCAAAATCTATTTGCTAATATGTGTTCCATGTCATCTTGGTGTGATGAAAATGGTTTACAGGTGAACTGAGTTGTATATTTCATTCCTGGGGGTGACCAGCCTTAGTCCTTGCCATTTGCCCCAGTAGGAGTTTGCTTCCTTGGTTTACTCCATGTGCCACACAAACACCATTTCCTAGGTGTGCTGTGACTAGAGAACATTGAGCTTCAGAGGACAGTCTTCCTGTTGTCTCTCACTTTTGGGTTTAACACATGCCACAAAAACCTTTTCTGATCCTTCTGGGGCTATACTTTTTCCTTCCCACTTCTTTCCATTGCATGACACATATATCTCCATGACAGCAGTTTTAGAGTTTTAAAGTAAGTTTCTTTTTAAGATTTTAGTCCCTGGATGGCAGAGGCTAATTTCTCTAAAATTTCTTATTTTTTCTATACCAAGGTTCGTTTTTATTACTACCAGTATTTGTACTAAATATTTATTAAATTTGGTCAGGCTATTTTTGAACTTACTGTTTGAAAGTGATCTGTAGGCAAAAAATATTTCCTATCCTGTGGAAAATATATTCTATTAAATATTTGCAGATTCTCCATAAGTCAGTTGGTTGGAGGAGAAATGCAAACCTCTTATTTTGTTACATTACTTATAACTACTTCAAATCATTTCATGTCTCTAATATTTTTCACACTTAACTTTGTCCTATGGGAAAAATAATATGGTAGAAATTTTTCTATATGCACTTATATTTCAGAATTTAAATTGCTTGATTTTGATAAAGTGTGCTGTTTATATCATTTCAGCTTTTATCCTGAGACCTTTATTAGGTTAGATTATTGTTTTCACATAAATAAATAAATATGATAGACAATGAGTTTATAAAAGGATAGTGTAGAAGCATAGGCAAAATTTAATTGCTATTATTAGCATAACAAAATAGTCACATAATACATAGCTTTCTGTATTTATTCAATTCTTTTGAACATTAACACTGATAATACCAGATTAAAATGGACTAACAGACATATATAGAACATTGTACTTAATAACATAACCATACATATTTTTCCCAAATGCACAAGGAGGATTTTCCAGAGTAGATTTAGAAAGACAGATGTCATGTATGAAGACACAAATGGTGTGACTCTATCTTGTTTGCAACCAGAGTGATGGAAAATTGAGCTTTATATATGTACTGTGACTTGAAATGAATTTAAAGAAATAAATTAATTAAAAATTTTGAAAAAGATCCTTGGGGGGGAAAAAAGATGTCATGGAAAGTATCTTCTATGCACACAATGAGATGAAGTTAGAGTCCGTAAGAGAAGTAAAACTGGAAAATTCACAAAAGTTGTGGAAATTAAACAAGACACTTCTAAACAACCAGTGGATCAAAGAAGAAATCACAAAGGAAATTATAAAATACTTAGAGATGAATGAAAATGGAAACACAATGCCAAAACTTGGGGGGCCCATGAAAGTAGTGCTAAAGTGGAGATTTATAGCTAAAAACACATTTCAAAGCCATAAAGATCTCAAATCAATAGCCTAAATTTATCACTTAAGAAAATGGAAAAGGAAGAATGAGCTAAGCCCAAAGTGTGTTAAAGTTAGGAAATAATAATAGAATAAAGATAAACAAAACAGAGAATAGAAAAAATAGAGAAAATGAATAAATCCAAAAGTTAGTTCTTTGAAAAGATAAACAAAATTGACAAACTTTTAGCTAGATGGACTATGGGGGAAAAAGCCTCAAGTTGCTAAAATAAGAGGTGAATGTGGATACTTTGCTACAAATTCTGCAGAAACAAAAAAGATTTGAAGAAGATATTGTGATTAATAGTACACTAGAAGAATGTACTATGATTTGTACTTTAATAAATTGGATAACCTGAATGAAATGGAGACATTCTTAGAAATATAAAACCTACCAAGACAAAATAATTAAGAAATTGAAAATCTGAATAGCTCTAGAACTAGTAAGGAGATTGGTCAGTAATCAGAAATCTCCTGATAAAGAAAAGCCCTGGACTAAATAGATTTGATATTGAACTACACCACACATTAAAAAAAGAACTATTAGATAGGCACAGTGGTGCATGCCTGTAATCCCAGCAGCTCGGGAGGCTGAGATAGGAGGATTGCAAGTTCAAAGCCAGCCTCAGCAATGGTGAGATGCTAAGCAACTCAGTGAGACCCTGTCTCTAAATAAAATACAAAATAGGGCTGGGGATATGGCTCAGTGGTTGAGTACTCCTGAGTTTAATCTCCAGCATGACCCCAGAAAAAGAACTATTATTCATCCTTTTCAAACTCATTTAAAAAAAATGAAGGGATGGGAACATTTCCTAACATATTTTGAAGACTATTAAAGTTACCAAAGCCAAACAAAGACACTATAAGGAAAAAAGAAAAACAAAAAACATAACTATAGACCAATATCTCCTATGAACACTAGTGTTAAAAATCTTCAACAAAATACCAACAAGACAAATTCAGTATAGATGATAGTGATCATAGACCATGGCCAAGTGAGATTTTTCTGAGAATGAAAGAAAAGTTCAACATACAAAAATCAATCAATTCCATATACAAACTTTTGGTTTTTCCTAAGGTTAAATAGTATGTTGCTTCACTCTGAAATGATTACAATAAATAGGGTTTAGTGTCTTCTGTCAAGCCATTGCTGATATTGTAAACAGCAGAGCACATACATTGAGTGAAAGTATTAATACATGGAAATTCAGTCAGCCTGGGACTCTTAAGAGAAAAAAAGCTCACTAAATATTCCCTTGTATAAAAGAAGTGATAATCATACAAGTAGATGGGGAGACGTACAAGCAGTATAAAAAAGCAAGGAGCAAACCACCCCAAACAGCCCACAACACTTCAACAACTGAGCCCATTGACACTAAAGTGGAAGAAATGTCAGAAAAATAATTTAGGAAGTTAATAGTTAAAATGTTCACTTAACTAAAAGATGTAAGGAATAAACTTAGAAAATATAGGAAGTGACAGATCATTTAAATGAAGTGATAGAGATTCTCAAAATAACTGAACAGAAATCCTGGAGATGAAAAACTCAATAAATCAAATTTAAAATTCCATGGAAAGCATCACCAATAGATTTAGACCACTTTCAAGACAAATTTTTCAAGCCTTGAAGACAAAGTATATAATTGTGAAAATAAACAATAAAGAAAAGATGTTAAGAAACCATGACTAGAATATTCAAGAAATCTGGAATAACTTTAAAAGACCAAATTTAAAATTCATTGGGGTAGAAGAAGGCTCTGAAATACAAACTGAAGGAATGTACTATCTTTTCAATGAAATTAGATTAGAAAAATATCCAAATCTTAAGAATGAGATGGAAATCCAAATAAAAGAGCCATATAGAACTCCAAATAGACAAGATAAAAAAAGATTCTTTCTAAGACACATTATAATGAAAATACCTAATACACAGAATATGGATAGAATTTTAAAAGCAACAAGAGAAAAATGGCAGGTGACATTTAGAGGTAAATATATTTGGCTTTCAACTGATTGCTCAACCCAGACCATAAAAAACAGGAGGGCTTGGAATAATATATACCAAATCCTGAAAGAAAACAGGTGCCAACCAAGATTACTATATCCACCAAAATTATCATTCAGAATCGAAGATGATATAAAAAACTTTTAAGATAAGCAGAAATTAAAAGAATTCCTAACCACTAATCCTGCACTACAAAACACTAAATGAAATATTTCATGCAGAAGAAGTTAAAAATAAAAGTGAAAACCAGAATGGGACAGGAAGAATAACCAATTAAAAGAGAATCAGGTCTGAATTAAGCATTAAAATTTTCAGGAGATGAAAATCATCTATAATAACAATGAATGTAAATGGTCAAAATTCTTCAATCAAAAGACATAGATTGGCAGATTGAATTAAAAAGAACCAACCATATTGAAAGAGATTCACCTTAGAGACAAAAACATCCATACACTGAAGGTGAAAAGATAAGAAAAGATATTCCATGCAAATGGAAACTGAAGACAAGAAGAGGTAGCTATTCTCATATCAGACAATGTAGACTTCAAGCTAGAATTAATCAGAAGAGACAAAAAGGTTACATCATACTGGTTAAGGGAATCATCCAACAAGATATGATGATCGTAAATATTTATGTCCCCCAAATGGTGCATCTACATACATAAAACAAGCCCTTTTCAATATAAATACTCAAATAGAAAATAATACAATGATACTGGGTGATTTCAATAAATCTGTCTCACCATTAGATAGATCATTGAGACATAAACTAAGTAAAGACTCTTTAGAACTAAAAAATACTATTAATCAAATGGATCTAACAGACATCTACAGAATATTTCATCCATTGACAATGAAATTGACAACAGTTTTTTCTCAGTGTTGTATGGAATGCCTTAAAAAATAGATCCTATTTTAGAATACAAAGAAAATCTTAGCAAATACAAAAAATAGAGATAATTCTTTGCATCCTATTAGATCATAATGGAATGAAACTAGAAATCAATAACAAGATTAAAAAAACAAAACTATTCAAACACATGGAGATTGAATAAAATACTTTTGAATGAGGAATGGCTCACAGAAGAAATTAAGAGAGAAATAATAAATTCTTACAAATAAATAAATATAGAGATGCAACATATCAAAATCTCTGGGATAGTATGAAGGCAGTTCTAAGAGGAAAGTTTATAGTACTGAGTACCTACAGCTAAAAAAATAAATACCAGATAAATAATCTAACATTACATATTAACACTAGAAAAAGAACAAACTAATACCCAAATTAACAGAAGTCAGGAAATAATTAAAATCGGATCTAAAATTAATTTAATTGAGAATAAAAAACAATACAAACAATACAAATGATCAAGGAAAGAAAGTTGGTTCTTTGAAAAGATAAACAAGATTGATAAGCCTGTAGCCAAACCAACCAAAAGAGAGAGGAGAACAAAATTAACAAGATTAAGGAGATATTAACAAATATTTGAAATGTAACCCTTTAAAACCCCCCTGTCCCTCTGGATCTGGAGAGTCACAGCCTTTGGGACAGGAATCCTTTGTGTTTCTCCTTTGCTAGCAAAGCAATAAACCTTCTTTTTCCTTTTTCTTGAAAACCATGTCCTCATTATTAAATTGGCATTGATTGGCATTAAGGACAGAGACTGAGCTTTCAGTTACAGTAGAAGGACCACATGTTGAGTCTGTTTGTGAACTGATTACTCTGAGATCTTGAATTTCTTACCCACCATGAAATTTATTTTTGGTGAAATAAGTCTATTGTTTATTCATTGACCATTCACTTAATGACTTTGGAGCCATTTCTGAAATTGCATGCAGTGAAGAAAATGGAGCACTAGCATTTATTGAATAACATCACTTGCTCTTAGGTGTATTGGGTGCTTTCATATATACTGTCTCATTTAAAAGAATCTTTATTTATTTTTTTTTTTTTTTATTATTTTATTTTTTTCCCAAAAGTTGCATTTTAATACATGCTGGCAAACATAACAGAAAAAAACAAAATTATCAGAAGCTGTACACACTATTCACTGAAAACATTTGTTGAGGCAAATAGAAAAAAATTGTTACAATCATAATTTTTCTAACTTTGCACAAAATTATAAGCAGATTACGTTCT